>JAOWBW010000720.1:606980-680875 GCA_026119855.1 Campanula takesimana
AAATGTTGAAGTTATGGGGTATTTATAGTGAACTTCAAAAAACTAGCCGTTGAAATCCTTGTGGATAAGATGAGCTGTCGCTCGTTGATTGGAGCATGCATATATTATGTCCATTTTGACACTCAAACATAAAAGTGACCGTTATGGACACGTGTCAACAGATTAGGCGCATATGCATCTTTTAACCACCGTTGGATCATGGCGTAATTTGAATTCTCTTCAAGTCTTCGAGTCTCAATAAATCACTGAGTGTTGAATAAACACTTTGAGGCGCGTTTGAGCCAAGAGGCGCATTGAGCCAAGAGGCCACAGAAGCGTGCGCTTAAATCAAGGGGTGCAGAGGCGCGTAACATAGCTTATGAAAGAAATCCTTGTGCGCGTTTCTGAGAGGCGCATGGCGCGAATGTAGAAGGCGCGTGGGCGCGTGGCGCGTGGCGCAGGAGGCGCATATGCGCGGCTCAAACTCACTGAGTGAATTTTTTGAAACTTGATCTTCTTGCCCTATTTCTAAGCCTATTCTATAACAATGGACAACTTAAAAAATGAAGTATAATACTTCTTACATGTGGGTCTAAAGTCCATGAAATAAAACTTAGGTGATGGATCAATCAATCTAATAAATCCTATTACATTAAAACTGAGATATGTGTGGGCATACCCAACAATCTCCCCCTATTTGATTGATGCCATTACCTACTATATCAAGGACAAACATTATACTTGATAAGACATGTCCAAATGAATGAAATTGGTAATCATGTCTCAAGTTAATGCACACACTAGTCCAAAATATAGATTCCTAATCTATTCCAATAAGATAAAGAGTTACATATTGAAAGATAGAAAGCAACAGTTTAACACATTCAAATGATATATGATTTTAGTTTTGAAATGTGTTTAAACCAAGTTTAAACTTAATGCATGAAAGTATGAAACAATTCAATATGATGCATTATGAATTAAACAATATTCATTGTTCTACAAACAAGGAGTTTGAGTGAACAAGGTTTGATAATAAGTGATGCATTGTTCTCATTAAAACTTGGGGTGTAAGAGTTACAAATTACAAGTTTTGAATAGAACAAAAACAAAAGGTGCTAAAACAAGTAAGCACAAAATCACTATCACAAAAGATTGATTCTATTACAAAAGGTTCTAATGACTTGCAATAAAAAATAAATAAAAACTAAGGGTTGGGAGGAGCATCATCTTCCTTCAATCCTTCAACGATCTCTGAAACAGAACGCTGAATTTTTTTGCGAGCTGATGACTACGTTCGCTAACCCTTGAGTGTCAGTGACACTGGAGTGAGTGGCAGTGATACCGTCTCTAATGTAACTCAAGTGATTCACATTGATGTTTTGGTATCATCATGGAACGCTGAGTGATTTGCTGCTGCTGTGAAATATTTTCTTCTAAGATTTGAATGTGAGCTTCAATGGCATTTTGAGCCGTGATAATATCAGAGAAATATGTTCGGTGCGTCTGTCAGAGCTTGAGTGAGCAGCAGTGAAATGAGTGACGACCAATCTTTCAGGATATCCAACTTAGATACTAGCACGTTCATGTTGGATTGAGACGCAGCAGACTGAGGTATGAAAGTAGGCGCAGAAGCGGTGGTTTGCGCCTGATCAGTATGAGCTTGAACCTGAGTCTGCGCCGGAGGAGGAGAAGGAGCAGAAAGTTTGTCCTTGAGAGAGTTCATCTCCCCCTTAATGGCAGCGATCTCTTCAGATTGATCAGTGAGTAAGGAAGTAAGAAGCTCAAATGAGACTTTATATGGGTCTGTCCTTGCTCTAGTTTGCTTGCCCCTGCTGTAAAGAATGAAGAATGGAAAGTACCTCGCTAAAATGATCAAAGTATATAGGCGCATATCGTGAGAATTTTAACTTAGTAAGAAAAACAAACAACAAGCATTCAAATGAAAGAAATAAAATCAAAAAGTTCAATTTTTGAAAACAAGTAGAAAATTTTTAGAGACCAAAACATGCAATAATGACGAAAACCGAAGAACGACCCTTGAATGCTCGAAGAACACCAGAACACGAAAATCATGAAACTTCACCAAACTAGACAAATAATATATCAAAATGACGCATGACAACAAGGAATCTAAATATGTAAACAGAAATATGAACAAATCAATAATGAAAGCACAATGATCAAAAGAATGACCGAAAATTTTGAAAAATTTTGAAAACAAAAATTCAGATTTGCAAAGAAAAAGCATTGATCGTTGAAAGGTTGGTTTTAAAAGATTCGAAATCAAGAATAGAACATAGCCCAACAAACGATATAGAAAATGGATCATCGAAACAAGAGAAATCAAAGGAAGATGAATCCGGGTTTTTAAAAAACGAAAAAGCACTGAACATGACGAAAAAATTCAGAAATGTAAGGAGATTAAAGGTGAGAATTCATACCATTTCGTCTTGTGTAGATGTTGATGCTTTCTTAGGACCCATAAACTTATATATATATATGTAGAAAATGAAGAAGAAAAAATGAATATGGAAAGAGAGAGATACGATTCTGGGAGAGAGAGTGAGACGGGGAGAGAGAGAGAGAGAGACGGGAGAGAGAGAGAAAAAGAGTAGGTGAGAAGAGAGGAAGTGATGATGAATATATAGGTTAGGTTCAAAATTTTGCACAGATTTGAAAAAAATACAGTCAAAAATTTAAAAGATGGGAAGTTGAAAGGATGGCATTTATGAGGGATTTTGAAAATGGCGGCTCATCATGACAAAAAGGACATTCATTAATGAGGGGATTTTGGGATTTGAAGGGCATTAATGGCTGAATGACCTAAAGTGTCATGATGTGACATTTAGGTTTTAGAAAAACTGCTCCACTTTCCCTTTAAGTGTATGAGCAATTTTGACTAATTTTGCACAAACACCAAAAACATCTATTTTGGTGTAAGTTTGGGGGGGTGCAAGAAATATATCCCAGAAAATAAATTTTTTCGAAAAGCGTAAAACGAGGGAAAAATTTAATTGCACAAGTACCCTGAACAATTAAAGGAATGTCAAATGACATAGATTCCTATAATAAATGAACAGAATTAACATACCTGGTACTTGTGTATTTAATACATTCAATCATTGAAATGAATTTTGAGAAATGATTGAGGCGCAATAGTTAATGCGCGCATGAAGGGGCGCATTACTTCAACAAGGCGCATTACACATCAAGGCGCGCAAGGATGGTTGAGGGCGCATAAAATTTTTGAAGCGCAATTGATGCTAGGCGCGCATTAGTTGCTGTGCGCGCAGAAATTGCTTAAGCGCAAGGGATGTTTTAGGCGCGCAGGAAGTTTCCTTGAAACTTTGAAATGATTTAGAGTTTGTAGCTAGTAAACTCATAACTCAACAAAACATAAGATTATTAGTATTGACAAAACTATATTGAATTTAGTTGAGTTCAAGCATACCCATTTCACCTCTAAAAACATGAACCGTTTCGCGTCAAGTGCTTTCGTTAGAATGTCGGCGATTTGATAGTCGGTTCCCACGTGTTCCAAGTGTATATTGCCTTTCTCCACGTGGTCTTTGAGGAAGTGATATTTGATGTCGATGTGCTTGGTCTTTGAGTGCATGACAGGATTTTCAGAAACCGCAATTGTTGATGTATTGTCGCAGTAGATGGGACAATTTTCTTCGATGATATCATAGTCCACCAATTGCTGCTTTATCCAGAGTATTTGACAACAACAACTTCCCGCAGCGATGTATTCGGCTTCGGTTGTTGAAACAGATACAGAAGCTTGTTTCTTACTTGCCCATGACACAAGTCGATATCCGAGGAAATGACAGGTGCCACTAGTGCTTTTCCTGTCAATCGTGCACGCTGCATAATCCGCATCTGAATAACCTACAAGTTTAAAGTTCGAATCTTTGGTGTACCAAAGTCCAAGGTTAACAGTGCCAGAGAGATATCTTATAATACGTTTCACAGCAATTAAGTGTGCTTCTCTAGGGTCGGATTGATAACGAGCACAAACACAAACACTAAACATAATATCAGGCCTACTAGCAGTAAGGTAAAGGAGTGAGCCAATCATACCTCGATAGAGCGTTTGATCAACACGTTTACCTTTTAGATCTTTGTCGAGTTTGTTGCCGGTGGCCATTGGAGTATCGTATGCTTTAGCGTTCTCAAGTCCAAACTTCTTGATTAAGTCCTTTGTGTACTTGGCTTGATTGATAAAGATGCCTTCACTCATTTGCTTGATTTGAAGCCCGAGGAAGAATGTGAGTTCTCCCATCATGCTCATTTCAAACTTGCTCTTCATTAGTTTCTCAAAACGCTTGCACAACAATTCATTAGTAGAACCAAATATAATATCATCAACATAAATTTGAACAAGTAATTTATGACCATTATGTTGGCAATGAAAAGAGTTGTATCGATTTTACCGCGAGTGAAGCCTTTTTCGATGAGAAACTTTGATAGTGTATCATACCATGCTCTTGGTGCTTGTTTGAGTCCATATAAAGCTTTCTGGAGTTTGTACACATGATTTGAAAATGTGAATCTTCAAACCCAGGTGGTTGAGCAACATAGACTTGTTCTTGGAGTTCACCATTTAGAAACGCGCTCTTCACATCCATTTGATATAACTTGAAGTTTTTGTGAGCGGCGTAAGCTAGAAATAATCTGATAGCTTCAAGTCTTGCTACGGGCGCAAAAGTTTCATCGTAGTCAATTCCTTCTTCTTGCCTATAGCCTTGTGCAACCAATCTTGCTTTGTTTCTCGTGATGGTTCCATTCTCATCCATCTTGTTCCTGAACACCCATTTTGTACCAATCACTCCATGATCATTTGGTCTTGGAACTAGAGTCCAAACCTTACATCGTTCAAATTGATTGAGTTCTTCTTGCATTGCAACAACCCAATTAGGATCTTGGAGCGCTTCATCAGCCTTCTTTGGTTCAATTTGAGAGATAAAAGCAGTGTAAGCATCAAAGTTTGTACCTCTCCTTGTACGAACACCAACTTGTAGATCACCGATGATATTAGCAATTGGGTGACCTCTAACTTCACGAATTTCAGGAGGTAAGTTAGGTTGAGTCGTAGAAACTTGAAGGTCTTCAATTGGTACATCTTCACCAGATTCAAAGTCATTGAAATTTGGGGGTTGAACTGGCTCAGAGTTGAAATTTGGGTGTACACCAGATGCAGCAGTAGAAATAGGCGCGTGAGAGGAATCATGAGGCGCATCATTTGAGTGAGGCGCAATAGATGATTCACCAGGCGCATTATACATTGAATTAGGCGCATTTGATGTAGATGGATTTCCTTGTGTTGATAGATTCTGATCTTGAGTGGGCGCAACATAAATAGGAGCACCTGTATCATTTAGCTCAATAGAATCATCAGCAACATTTGGAGCCAAATGTGGCTCAAGGAGAGAATGTTCATCAAATGTAACATGTACAGATTCAACTATCACTAATGTAGTTCTATTAAAAACACGAAAAGCTTTAGAGTGTTTGGCATACCAAACAAAAATACCTTCGTCGGCTTTGGCATCGAATTTACCTCTATGTTCGTTTCCGTTGTAGAGGATATAACATTTGCAGCCAAAGATCTTGAAGAATGCAATGTTGGGAGTTCTACCACGCCAAAGTTCATACGGAGTCTTGTTGTGAAGTTTGTTGATGAGGGAACGATTTTGAGTAAAACATGCAGTGTTGATAGCTTCTTCCCAAAAGTACTTAGGCAATTTAGCTTCAGCTATCATCGTCTTTCCCGCTTCAATCAACGTTCTATTCTTTCGTTCAACAACGCCATTTTGTTGAGGGACTCCGGCTGTTGAAAAGTTGTGATCTATCCCATGATCTTCACAATATCGAGCAACACCGTTGTTCTTGAATTCTGTTCCATTGTCAGATCGAACACTAACGATGTCATCTTCTTTTTGGGTTTAGAGCAGTCGAAATAAGGTAGTGAGAATATCATAACAATCATCTTTTGTAATCATCATCTCCACCCATGTATATCTTGAATAATCATCCACCACAACTAGAGTATACTTGTTTCTTCTAATACTTGCGGTGGAAACTGGTCCAAATAGATCAATATGAAGCAGTTGCAAACATCTTGTAGTTGAAGGATTTGACTTGCTTGAAAATGACTGCTTCGGTTGTTTGCCAAGTTGACATGCGGCGCACTTTTTGTCATGATTATCAGCAACCTTGGGAAGTCCTTTGACAAGATTATTCCTGCTGAGTTTAGATAGATACTTGAAGTTCAAATGACTTAAGCGCTTGTGCCACAGCCAACTATTTTCGTTCACACTTTTTGCTACAAAACAAAGATTAGTACTAGAGTTCATACTATGGAAATCAATAATATAAATATTTGTCTTACGATATCCCGTGAGTAAGATAGCTCCAGTTTTGCCATTCTTGATAAGACATTGCGTTGAAGTGAAATGGCATTCTAATCCTTTGTCGCAGAATTGAGATATGGATAATAAGTTGTGCTTGAGCCCTTCCACGAGTGAGACTCTTTCAATGCACACTTTGTCTTTCTTGAGCTTTCCATATGCTACAACTTGACCTTTGTTATTATCGCCAAATGTTACGGAGGGACCTCTTTCTTCATGGACATCTTCTAATAAGGATTCATCTCCAGTCATGTGTCTTGAACACCCACTATCGAGAATCCATTCGTAATTTCTAGCTTTTGAAGATCCAGCCATGAAACAAAGAACCTGAAATATAGACATTTAAGCAGGTCCCCTTTATTCCTTTTGGGTCCTAGGGTTAGCAACTTTTGACAACCCACTCTTGCTTGACCTTAGGATTTTTACGTCCTTTGGCATTGGGAGTGAATCTCAAAAGGCATTCCACGGCCTTGTGTCCTGAACAATCACAAATGGAACAATGATGAAAGCCACCAATCACATGAGTTTTCACAAATTCTTTACTTTTCTTGGGGATGGCATTCTTCTTTGGGTCAAATGAATTAGCCTTGACAAAATCTTTCTTTTGAAATTTTGGAGCGCTTTTTCTCGGAGGGCGAATAGGGCTAGGAGGCGCACGGCGATGAGGCGCGTGGCTCTTAGGCGCATAATGAGCACTCGGAGAAGGAGCGCGCCTATTTTCAAGAATGATTTTGCTAGGAGATGGTTCATCTGTAGCTATATCTTTCCTATTAGCTTTCCCAAATTGCTTCGTTGGGTAGACATAATGGAATGTTTGTCTCTTGACTTTTTCCTGTCCTTTACCCATTGAATTAGAATGTTTTTCCTTGGGAATTTCAAAAGTTTGTTGGTTGGTAATTCACTATCTCTTTCAGCACAGACATCACATTTAAAGTTGTCACTAGTTGATGAGAATCCCAAGCCACTTTTATCACCACTGACTTTTTGGGACTCAAATATATTCTCCATAGTGACACGAGAATTGGACCACTCATTTGTAATTTTTTTAAGATCAATAATTTGAGCAACCAATTCATCGTTTTGAACTTTAAGAAGTGAGTTATGTTCTGTTAGAAAAGTGTTTTTAACAGTAAGAGGAGTCATGCTCTTTATCTGCTCCTTAAGGAGGGTGAGTTCAGATTTAAGTAGAGATTTCTCGGTCTTAAGCTGGGAAATTTCATCACATGATAGTGCTAAAGCTTCCTTCATACTATCAAATCTAGTGATTACCTTTTCAGCCTTCTTGAACAATTTTTCTTGTTCAGCAATCACTTCATCATTGATTTTGGAGATTGGAGCAGTTGGTTCAACCTGTGGTCTAATGTATGCTCCTTTTCTCAATTTGTTCCTTGCTCCAAGATCACATCCTGAGAATAACAATCCACCATCGTTTTGAGCCGGAGTGAGAAATCCTTGTTCAACGAGCTCGCTGATGGTTGGTCCTTTCTTCTTTTTCACTTCTTGAAAACCTGCAGATTTCTTGATAGGTTTATTCAAGGCATTCATATCGGGAACATCCTTGGAGAAGTCATCATCAGAATCATAAGCATCAACTTCATCATCATTTGCCATCAAACAAACGAGTCCATCATCGGAATCTTCATCGCTCTCATCGGAGTCTGTTTCAATCCAAGTATTGTGCTCATTTGCTGGTGCTTCTTCTTCAGCAACCATTCCCTTGTGACGAGTGAACTTGGGAGTGAATTTGGGAGTATGGCTGCTCTTCTTCTGCATATATTCAAATTTGGGGATCGGGCAGCTTGATGCAAAATGTCCGGTTTCCTGCAATTAAAACAAACAAGATCTGGTTTTCTTTTTGAATCACTGCTCCTTGAAAACTTTTGAGGAGCTTTGCTGGTAGATCCTTGAAATTTGTTGGTTGAGCCGGGTCTTGAGAATTTTCTGAACTTTTGAAATTTCTTCACAAATAAAGCGAAGTCTTCATCATCCATGTCTAATAGCTCAGAAGTAGAAATTTTGGGATCGGAGCTTTTCTCATCTTGTACAGGCGCAGGAGTAGGCGCAGGTGTAGGCGCAGCTTCTCTGTGCGCCATCATAGCCATAGATTTTGACTTTCCTTCAGTTTCGCTGATTCGTTGGAGTTTGAGTTCGTAAACTTTGAGATTTGCATAAAGGTTCCTTAAAGTCCAAACATCTAAGGTTCCAGCGTCTTCAAGAGCGCTAGATTTATGTAGGTATCTTGATCCAAAAGCTTGTAGAAAATTTACATTCAAATCTTTGTTGGTAAACTTCATGCCAAATGAAATACATAGATTGATAATTTCACAGTAGCGTTCATAAGTTTGCCTTAAGTTTTCACCGGGGAGTTGAGAGAAATTGTTGAACCTCTTTTGAACTTCGTATTTCTTGTTCTCCTTGCACACGGTGTCTCCTTCAATATGCTCTTCAATAGCATCCCATAGCTCATTTGCAGTAGCACAATGCATGACTTGTTATTTCATAGCCGTGCTTAGAGTGCTTAGAAGAATGTTTCTTGCTTTGCCATCATTTGCAACTCTTCTAATTTCTTCCTCGGTCCATTCTTCCCTTGGTTTGAGAACTGTAGGTTGGGCAGCGTTGGTGCGTGGATTTGGATTCGCCTTCATCGGAATATAAGGTCCATAAACGACGGTGTCATGGAGCCTTTCATCGATTGAGTTGAGATGAGTCAATATGCTGAATTTCCACACGTCAAAATGATCTTCATCAAAGACCGGAACGTGAGTGTAGTTTGCAGTTGCCATAGGTTTTGAGTTTGCCATTTTAGAATCGGCACCCAAGCTGTTAAGCTTGAAAAACGAAAAATGTTTTATAAAGGTGTTCGCTCTGATACCACTTGTTGGTCCCAAAGGGCAACAAGGGTATGAAAAATAGCTAGAGGGGGGGTGAATAGCTGTTTTAAAATTCTTTTCGTACCCTTGATAAACTCAATTGCAAATGCGCATTTTATCAAGTAAGCGTAATGAAATGCGCCTAAGTGAGTGAGTGAAATGCACAGCGGAATTTAGTAATGAAAATAGGCGCAAAGTGATAAAGGAAGCGCAACACACACACTAAGTATTTTGGATCAAAGTGAGTGAAATAAGGAACTAAGGCAAATGATATAACAACACAACACAATTCAGTTCAATCAATCTACAATGAGTAAACAAGCAAGTAGTGAGTGAAAATAATAACTTGAAAGAAATAACAAGATAATAACACAAGCTATTTGGAGAGGTTCGATCAATGAAAGATCTACGTCCTCTACCAAGATGGTTAGTCTTGGATTTCTAATGGAGATCTTATATAATGAGTGAGTGTTACAAATTACAATGTTTGAGCTAATACACTAACTCAAGATCTATAACTATGAAAGAACAAATCCAAAACAATAACCGGTGTATCTCTTAAAGAAGAATCTAAATGATTAATCTTAAAGAGGTGCGTGTGTGTTCTTAGTATCAAGGCTCTTTAGATCTTTGAGATGGAGAGCACGAGAAACTAAAGTGTTAAGGCTTGAAGATCTGGGCTAAGGATGAAGGTATGAAGATGTTCTTGAGAAATCTGGAAAAACGAAGGCAATCTTCAAATCTTCAACAAATGCTTAGAGAGAGAAATTCTTGAAATTCTTAGCAAAACTCAGCAACTTCAAAATGTTGAAGTTATGGGGTATTTATAGTGAACTTCAAAAAACTAGCCGTTGGAAATCCTTGTGGATAAGATGAGCTGTCGCTCGTTGATTGGAGCATGCATATATTATGGCCATTTTGACACTCAACATAAAAGTGACCGTTATGGACACGTGTCAACAGATTAGGCGCATATGCATCTTTTAACCACCGTTGGATCATTGGCGTAATTTGAATTCTCTTCAAGTCTTCGAGTCTTCAATAAATCACTGAGTGTTGAATAAACACTTTGAGGTGCGTTTGAGCCAAGAGTCGCATTGAGCCAAGAGGCGCACAGAAGCGTGCGCTTAAATCAAGGGGCGCAGAGGCGCGTAACATAGCTTATGAAGAAATCCTTGTGCGCGTTTCTGAGAGGCGCATGGCGCGAATGTAGAAGGCGCGTGGCGCAGGAGGCGCATATGCGCGGCTCAAACTCACTGAGTGAATTTTTTGAAACTTGATCTTCTTGCCCTATTTCTAAGCCTATTCTATAACAATGGACAACTTAAAAAATGAAGTATAAATACTTCTTACATGTGGGTCTAAAGTCCATGAAATAAAACTTAGGTGATGGATCAATCAAATCTAATAAATCCTATTACATTAAAACTGAGATATGTGTTGGCATACCCAACAAAGATCCACGAGGTGTACAAGACAATCGCATTCACTTAGGTCAGGCTTATTGCTCCAACCAAGGAAGCTATGCCCTTACTATGGCCGGTTGGACTCACACAATAATGCACAAGTAGATGTTTACTTGAACTACGAAAACAGAACTAAGTCCCTTATTAGTGGACCAGTCTTTATGCACCATGTAATTATGTATCATGTGCTCACGATATTATGCACCATGTAATCATGTATCATGTGCTCACGAGAATACAAGTACACGTACTCAATTATTGCGAATACCAATCAAGTTCAACTATGGCACGTAAGTGTCCATGTAACACGATCAATCCAAGTTAGGGTCTCTTAATAACAGACCTCAATCACGTAGTAGGGTATATCACTTAATCACATGCCAAGTTTGCACGTACATATTTATATCACGTTTAACACATTAAAGTGTCTATCACGATACCCTTACTATCAAGTAGAGCCCAACACCTTAGACTCTAAACACGTAGTAGAATAGGTCACCTTGTACCTAGACACAGTCATACTTCACGTATATGTATCGTTAGTAATCGAATACATTTCTAACACATATTGTGTTCTGTAATCATTCTTATTAATTTAAATCGTAGTATTCACGATTATATGAATTATCTTCATATTACACTAGTCTCTATTTTCTTTAGGAACCATTTCAAGACAAGATATCTTCATTATATTTTATATACTTCATTGAGTATATACATGATTAAAAACTAAATCATTTACACTTTAGTGCTTATTTATAGCACTTCCAATATACACGTATCAAGTTCAAGTATGTAGTAGAGTTAATCATTCTCTATCTAGTTCCATAACCCAATTCTTTGGTTATTCATACCACGTACCAATCAATCAAGAAGCCACATTCTATCAAGTAAATATATGCAAGATTTGCATATACACATCAAGACTCTTTCAAGTTTATTACCATACACCTATATTGGTGTCAAGGCACGTACAAGATTTTATAATCTTATATTCAAGTCTTAATCCAATTATTTGGATGTTCAAGTCATGTACGAGATTTTATTGTCTTATACTTCAAGTTAATGTCTCATCTTAAGACATTCAAGACATTCAAGACATTCAGGACATATACAAGATTTTATCATCTTATATCCAAGTTCTCAATCCATTTCTTTGGATGGTTAAACATGTACAAGAGTTAAACATCTTATACTTCGAGTTCAAGCTAGGTAGATGAATTATACATCTTTCACGTACTATTTTCCAAATCCTTTTCTTAGGACATTCAAGACATTAGTTGGTGCCCCTAAGGTGCACAATCATTAACTTCAAGACACATAAAAGAGTTACTACTCTTATACTCAAGTTATTATTTAATTATGATTTAAGTCTACATTTCATTTGATCACGAAGTGACTATTTTTCAGTACTAGAGTGTTCTACAACACTCATCTAGGCCATCTAGGGTAGTACCCTAAACCTAGACCAAGACTACTTTAAGTTCAAATTAAGTAAATGAGCTATACCACTCATACTTACAAGTTCATAATCCCCTACATAGGATATTCGAGCTCAAGACACTAATTTGGTGCTCTCACGGTGCACAAACATTAGTTCCAAGACAAGCATAACACATAAGTGCTTGTTCATAGCACTTTTAAGACATATAAAAGAGTTGTTACTCTTATACTTAAGTTCTCATTTGAGTTCTATAAGTGTCCATGTACAAGACTAAGTTCTCATTTTAATTCAATGAGTATACACGTTTAAAACCAAGTTCTGATGCCCCTAAGGTGTCACAACACTTGCTAGGACATCTTATACTAAGGTTATATACCTTAACTAGAGTTACTTCCAACTTATACAAACTTTAAACAACATTTTGTTCTTCAGGTAACTGTGCGGTCGCCTAAAATGGCATGTGCGGTCGCACACAAGCAGGTCAATTCCTTTGAAAAACCTTTCAGAAAGATGGGCGGTCGCCCAAGGATTTTTTGTGCGGTCGCACAAGGTACCAAAATGCGAAATTTTTATTTCTTTCCCAAGTTAAGAAATTTTCCGTCCCAAAACGTAGGAGTAAAATCCACTAACACTTTCTAACATTCAAGAGTGCATTTTACATGCTCAAAACACTTCTATAGGGACACTTTATTAATTTATCACCGTTCCACAAGTAATAGAATAATTCTCTTTTATTCCAATTTAATATTTCACCGTCCCCAAAAGTATAAGTACAATTTTATATTATACTAATATACCCATTTAGAGATACTTCCATTCATTTCCCCGTACCACAAATAATGGTACAATTTTTCTAATAATATTTAAATCAAGTTACTATTTTACCGTCTCACGAATAGGAGTATAAATTTCTAATATATTTACAAACCCATCTAGTATTGAGTTTCATGTTCTATGGTCTCTGTATTTGTATTAGGATAGAAATACTCCATTCGTCCCAATTTAACAAGTATCACAAAAATTGCTCAAAACACAATTTTAACAAGAACAAGTAGCGGGAATAACATATATGCATGTTATTACAAGTAAGGGGGAGTCAATAACTTACCTAGTCAAAATCAAGTTGACCCAAATTAATTTCTGATCGGTCGGAAACGCTCTATTCAACGCCACGAATATTTATCCGGGACCAGAATCACGAACAGAGGAATAATTAATCGCAAGGAGTCGAGAAGGGAGAATCCTAAACCTTCTTTATGAAACAGAGGAAGCAACGAGAATAAATTCAAGGAAAAGTGAGTCAGAGAAGGAAGCAACATAAGTTTTATCCTTTCAACTTTCAAAATTGACACTTAGGCCCCTCAAGTTCTATCTTTGACAAAAAGGCCCCTAAACTTTCAACTTTGACATTTAACCACCTTAATTTTTTAAAGTAGTTAAATAATTAACTCAAATAAAATAGCATATAAATATGCTAGTCAAGAATTTAACAAGTATGTCAAGAATTTAAATAAGTCAATATTTAACGAGATTAAAGGATGGGCGTTACATCCTCCCCACCTTAAAGAAAATTCGTCCTCGAATTTTTTTACTAGATCAAGATTATAACATATATAATCAACAAGTAGAACTCAAGAACATCACGACTATGCACAGATACTCACTTCAGGCATCCACTACAAGGTAGATATATCCTCTATCAAGAAATTCTCAAGTTGAATCTTCAACTCGTTTAACTCAATCGATGTCAAGAACATTAATCCAGATGTCAGCTGTAACGACTCCAAAACCCGTCCATATTTATTTTATATTTTTGGGAATTTTAATTTGACATATGTGTGCATTTTATGTGTTAGAAAATATTTTTATGACTTGCTTATATTTTTGATTCATTGTGTTATTTATTTGGTTAATGGTAATAATGGTTAAAGGAGTTAAATGATTAAGTTGAAACTTTAGGGTTCAAAGTATAACTTTAAAGTTTAGGGGGTTAATTTGCTCAACTTGAAAGTTGGAGGACCTAATTATAAATGGGTAAAGATATTTTTAAAAGCAAACTTATCTCATCTCTCTGTGCGCACAAACACACACACACACACACACTGAAATTCTCCCTGTTCCTCGTAGAAGAAAAAGAAAAGGGTAAGTTCGTCATATTTCGATTTAGTTCATTTTAATTACTTATCCGTTTAAAAAACTAATTATATATAAATGATCAGGGCGTTGAGTAGGTCATTTCTACCCGAACAAAATATATTTCTGCGATACTTTTTTCGGAAATAGGTAAGTTACTAATTCCCATTAAATAGTAAAATGGTCATATATTTGCTATATGTGTGTTATATGGTGAAATTATTGTGAAAAGAATTTAATTGTGATACTTGTTTATTTGGGATAAAGGGAGTATAATTATACTGGGTAAGTGACTTGGTTTGTATGTTAGGATGTATATGGATATGTTTATATACTTGATAATGTTAGTATAAGTGTTTGAAAGTATACTCCTACTCGTGGGACGGTAAATTATTAACTTAAGTTAAATGTTAAATAAGTATATTATAAAAATTATACTATTATTCGTGGGACGGGGAAATGAATGAAAGTATCCTAAATGAGTATATTAGTATATTAGAAAAATTATACTTATACTTGTGAGACGGTGAAACGAAAGGAGTGCAATTTTGGTACATTTGGAGGTTTGGGCGGTTGCACACTTTTTGTGGGCGATCGCACATTCTTTCTGGAGCAATTTGGCCTTAATTGAGTGTTTTGGGCGGCCTCACACTATTTTTGGGCGATCGCACACTTTTCCCAGAAAATGGTTCAACCTTCCGGAGGCCATAACTTCTTCATACGGACTCCGATTTAGTCGTGTAAACTATCGTTTCGAAGCTCTTCTTGTGTACTACGTGATGAGGTGGTTTATTCAGTTGGGTTCTAAATATTATTTACGGAAATCCAGTAGGTGTTTAATAACAAAAAGAGTATTAATGGTCCGTTGTTGTAGAGTTCGTCCTTTGTGATCGAGTTTGGAATAATGTAACCGTTTAGGTTCATTTTGAGTGTGGTACATCTTTATGATGCTTTCGTAGGATTTCTTACTTTGGAATCCCTTGTGTGAGAAATGGATTCGACATACTTGGTTGTTGAGGATCGTGTTCAAGTGTGTGCAAGATTGTTGTTTGACTTAATGTCATTAATAAAGGATTGTGTTGTGGCCTAATGTCAATGTTGTGAACTCTCTTATGAGTAACGTGGTTGCATCTTTTGATGTGTTTGGCTTGGTTTCTTGTGTAGAATCATTGTCCCGGTTGTTGTTGTTTTAGCAAGTATTTATTACTGTGCTCTTTGTTGAAAGTCCAGCTGGTTTTGTGTGTTATCGAGTGGAGGTGGAAAGCATTAAGGCTTTTCCACTGGACCTATTTCCCCAGGTTTGGGTGTTATCGAGTGGAGGTGGAAAGCATTAAGGCTTTTCCACTGGACCTATTTCCCCAGTCCAGATTGGCCTTGGATGGGATGAACTCGCTCCCTCGCGTGAGCATTTAGGGTATGACTTTGTGTCATTTTCTCCCGCTATTGTTGTTGTGGTGTTATATGGTTCCGGAACATGCTTCAGCTATTGATGCTGCCCCGTTGTTACTTTGGTTCAATGATTATGGTTTAGTTTTCGGGATCCGGCTTCAGCTATTTATGCTACTCAACTGGTTTTCTCAACTGGTTTTCTCAGATGGTATTCTCAGATGGTTATGTTATTTCGGTAAACCTTGGCTTGGTATTCTCGTAGGAGTGTTTACTCCTACACTATGTGTTGTATGATGAGTTGGTCGTTATTTCCAACCGGTATGGGACGGTTGGCGATAGGGAGCCTCTCATGTTATGTGCTATATGCTATATGATTATTTGTTGATATTGTTTCTTTATGATTATCATATCAGCATGTAACGTAGTTGCATTTTAGTAGCTTACTGAGATTTATTCTCACCCCTTATTTGTTTACTGTTTTAGATAAAGGCGAGTCCAGGGGATAGGACACTTTGGCACGGGAGGACGTTGAAAGTGTAAGAGTTGGGATTTGTTTTGGTCAAGGTTACATTACATAGATGTATAACCTTTTGGGTAGAGTTTCCTTGACTTCATCATCTTGTAATACCTATATTTTGGATAAGGTCGGTGTGTGTACATTTGTATAAAAGTTTGTAAGCCTTCGGGCTAAGTACTTTCGTTTGTGAAAGTGGTTTGAAAAGTTGGTTTGAAAGTCAGTGGAAGTCTTTGAACTTCAGGTGTTGATTTGTTAAGTTTTATGAAAGTATATTTCGAAAAATTTTCAAAATGTGTTTTATAACGTCTTCCATTCGTGTCCCGAGCGTGGGGCCAAGTAGGACCACGGGTCTGGGGCGCGACATCAGCACTGTATTCGCACTGTCACAACTCAAGATAATCCAAGTTTCTCATCAAGAATGGATACATCCATCTGGTTTGGTTTAGAAATTCCACTATCAATCACATAGGTTAAATACCCAGTACAATCTCAAGAACACTTTCTAGACTTCAATGCAGAACATAAAGGTTATGCATAAATCTATCATGCTCACATATATAGTCAAGCATACTAGCATAGAAATAATTACCATCTATTGTGGTAAACAAGAATGGCATAACACATAGAAAGTCAAGTCATGACACGTATCACATCAATGTCCCATACCGGTGACACGACCAAATTAAAATAGAACGTATATGGTGTTATCACCCACACTTCTATCAAGCTCTTATTCATAACAATATCAAGCACGTAGTCTCTTACTAGAGAATACACTTCCACGCAATTCACAAGATAAGGACAAGCATGCATATATAGCACGAAACAATGTCCACAAGACAAGATAGATACGCCTAAGTCTTTGAAGACTCGCGCTCTCGATTCTCAACCATCTAATCCAATTGGATCAACACTATTAATACCAGTCCTATGCCTGGTATAACAACAAGTAACGAAGCACTCGGCGTCGAAAACACACCCAAGACTAACCCAAGCTAGGCCATAGACCTATCCAGGCTAAGAGCTAAACCATAGCTCTGATACCACACTGACACGCCCCAAGTCTCGGGATTCCCTAATAGAACCTCGAACCTGGTGCGCGTAACTAACAAGAAACAAGAAACTAACGGGAAACAGGAACAATACCTGTTAAAAACAAAACTGACATGATATATATACTCAAGAGTAGGGAGCTAAGATAGATCACACGAGTTCTAGACCAAGAAAATTAAACCAAACAAGGTTACATACAGCGGAAGACATGCCTAGCAAATAAGCTGGCATCAAGAACTGTCTAGGGACAACAAATACTACCCCCAATACAAGCCCAGAGTTTATTAACTCATACAAGATCGTCCTTACCAAAATATAAAAGGACACTAGTCTCAAACAAGAATATCCTGCTGAGTAAGTTTCCAGCTAAGTCGAGCCTCACTGCGTACTATCCCCTGCTTTCCTGGGGGGGGGAAACAATTAAAACAAATAAAGGGTGAGATAAATCTCAGTAAGCTATTAACCTGCAACTATATGTCAAGTTATCAGCAAACAAGTAGATACTCAACTAAACATATATCAAGTATCATCAAGTAACAAGTATAGGAGAGGCTAAGCCAACTCAACAAGTAATCAAGCTCAAGAAATGTTCAGGTAACAAGTAGTCAAGTAGAGTGAGAGGCTAGACCAACTCACCAAGATGCACATAGTCCTATCACGCATTTTTACCTGAATCCTTCCTTATTCTCCCAAGAATACCATTTGTGTCGATGCTTTTCTAGCTGAGGACAACCAAGAACAAGAACAAGAGACTGCTGTGCAGTATATAAGAAGACCTGGTAACCAGTGTCATCCACAAGAATAAGATCCACGAGGTGTACAAGACAATCGCATTCACTTAGGTCAGGCTTATTGCTCCAACCAAGGAAGCTATGCCCTTACTAGCCGGTAGTAAGGGGTCAGGCGGAAATACATAGGGACCCGATTGTCACTTAAACCCCAGCTCTCGCGACAAGCGTGAACCTATATATTTTCGAACAAGCAAGGAGAACAAGCTGGACTCACACAATAATGCACAAGTAGATGTTTACTTGAACTACGAGAACAGAACTAAGTCCCTTATTAGTGGACCAGTCTTTATGCACCATGTAATTATGTATCATGTGCTCACGATATTATGCACCATGTAATCATGTATCATGTGCTCACGAGAATATAAGTACACGTACTCAATTATTGCGAATACCAATCAAGTCAAACTATGGCACGTAAGTGTCCATGTAACACGATCAATCCAAGTTAGGGTCTATTAATAACAGACCTCAATCACGTAGTAGGGTATATCACTTAATCACATGCCAAGTTTGCACGTACATATTTATATCACGTTTAACACATTAAAGTGTCTATCACGATACCCTTACTATCAAGTAGAGCCCAACACCTTAGACTCTAAACACGTAGTAGAATAGGTCACCTGTATACTAGACACAGTCATACTTCACGTATATGTATCGTTAGTAATCGAATACATTTTCTAACACATATTGTGTTCTGTAATCATTCTTATTAATTTAAATCGTAGTATTCCACGATTATATGAATTATCTTCATATTACACTAGTCCCTATTTCTTTAGGAACCATTTCAAGACAAGATATCTTCTTTATATTTTATATACTTCATTGAGTATATACACGATTAAAAACTAAATCATTTACACTTTAGTGCTTATTTATAGCAATTCCAATATACACGTATCAAGTTCAAGTATATAGTAGAGTTAATCATTCTCTATCTAGTTCCATAACCCAATTCTTTGGTTATTCATACCATGTACCAATCAATCAAGAAGCCACATTCTATCAAGTAAATATATGCAAGATTTGCATATACACATCAAGACTCTTTCAAGTTTATTACCATACACCTATATTGGTGTCAAGGCACGTACAAGATTTTATAATCTTATATTCAAGTCTAAATCCAATTATTGGATGTTCAAGTCATGTACGAGATTATTGTCTTATACTTCAAGTTACTGTCTCATCTTAAGACATTCAAGACATTCAAGACATTCAGGACATATACAAGATTTTATCATCTTATATCCAAGTTCTCAATCCATTTCTTTGGATGGTTAAATATGTACAAGAGTTAAACATCTTATACTTCGAGTTCAAGCTAGGTAGATGAATTATACATCTTTCACGTACTATTTCCAAATCCTTTTTAGGACATTCAAGACATTAGTTGTGGCCCTAAGGTGCACAATCAAACTTCAAGACACATAAAAGAGTTACTACTCTTATACTCAAGTTATTATTTAATTATGATTTAAGTCCACATTTCATTTGATCACGAAGGGACTATTTTTCAGTACTAGAGTGTTCTACAACACTCATCTAGGCCATCTAGGGTAGTACCCTAAACCTAGACCAAGACTACTTTAAGTTCAAATTAAGTAAATGAGCTATACCACTCATACTTACAAGTTCATAATCCCCTACATAGGATATTCGAGCTCAAGACACTAATTTGGTGCTCTCACGGTGCAACAACATTAGTTCCAAGACAAGCATAACACATAAGTGCTTGTTCATAGCACTTTAAGACATATAAAAGAGTTGTTACTTTTATACTTAAGTTCTCATTTGAGTTCTATAAGTGTCCATGTACAAGACTAAGTTCTCATTTTAATTCAATGAGTATACACGTTTAAAACCAAGTTCTGATGCCCCTAAGGTGTCACAACACTTGCTAGGACATCTTATACTAAGGTTATATACCTTAACTAGAGTTACTTCCAACTTATACAAACTTTAAACAACATTTTGTTCTTCAGGTAACTGTGCGGTCGCCTAAAATGGCATGTGCGGTCGCACACAAGCAGGTCAATTCCTTTGAAAAACCTTCAGAAAGATGGGCGGTCGCCCCAAGGATTTTTGTGCGGTCGCACAAGGTACCAAAATGCGAAATTTTTATTTCTTTCCCAAGTTAAGAAATTTTCCGTCCCAAAAGTAGGAGTAAAACCCACTAACACTTTCTAACATTCAAGAGTGCATTTTACATGCTCAAAACACTTCTATATGGACACTTTATTAATTTATCACCGTTCCACAAGTAATAGAATAATTCTCTTTTATTCCAATTTAATATTTCACCGTCCCCAAAAGTATAAGTACAATTTTATATATTATACTAATATACCCATTTAGAGATACTTCCTTCATTTCCCCGTACCACAAATAATGGTACAATTTTTCTAATAATATTTAAATCAAGTTACTATTTTACCGTCTCACGAATAGGAGTATAAATTTCTAATATATTTACAAACCCATCTAGTATTGAGTTTCATGTTCTATGGTCTCTGTATTGTATTAGGATAGAAATACTCCCTTCGTCCCAATTTAACAAGTATCACAAAAATTGCTCAAAACACAATTTTAACAAGAACAAGTAGCGAGAATAACATATATGCATGTTATTACAAGTAAGGGGAGTCAATAACTTACCTAGTCAAAAATCAAGTTGACCCAAATTAATTTCTGATCGGTCGGAAACGCTCTATTCAACGCCACGAATATTTATCCGGGACCAGAATCACGAACAGAGGAATAATTAATCGCGAGGAGTCGAGAATAGGGAGAATCCTAAACCTTCTTTATGAAACAGAGGAAGCAACGAGAATAAATTCAAGGAAAAGTGAGTCAGAGAAGGAAGCAACATAAGTTTTATCCTTTCAACTTTCAAAATTGACACTTAGGCCCCTCAAGTTCTATCTTTGACAAAAAGGCCCCTAAACTTTCAACTTTGACATTTAACCACCTTAATTTTCTAAAGTAGATAAATAATTAACTCAAATAAAATAGCATATAAATATGCTAGTTAAGAATTTAACAAGCATGTCAAGAATTTAAATAAGTCAAATATTTAACGAGATTAAGGATGGGCGTTACAGAATTCATTAAAAATGATATTTTATAAGATTTAAGGTTTTCCTTCCGTATAAAAATAATGAAAGGTAATCGATAGTATAAGATTTTTTTTATTTTAGTAGGGAGAAATGAAGAAAAACAATATAAATATAAAATGAATTAAGAGTAATTTTGATATGTATTTTCATTTATACTCCCTCCTGTAAGTACCCCAA
Source organism: Campanula takesimana (assembly GCA_026119855.1). Classification (NCBI taxonomy): domain Eukaryota; kingdom Viridiplantae; phylum Streptophyta; class Magnoliopsida; order Asterales; family Campanulaceae; genus Campanula; species Campanula takesimana. The sequence goes on from JAOWBW010000720.1 coordinate 628,344, forward strand.
TCTGAAATTAACCAACTTTAGAGGAATTCTTAGCAACATTCAGGGATAAACTGATAGGCTGGGACCTCACTAAGATAAACCTAAAATTCTAGGACTATTCTGGAATTAAAATTGGAAAAATCCAGAAGCTCGCCAGGCGGAGCCGTACGGATGGTTTGGACGCAGAAGAGCCCTAGCCGTACGGCTACTATGGGTACCCTCAGTCCTTATAAATTGAGACCCTTGCTGATCATTTCAGGGGGGAGAAAATCATTTGTGTGTGTAAACTCTGCCAAACTGAGAGCAGATTAGGGATACAAACACATTCTTGAATGAAAAGAGAAAAAGAAGATAGACTTAGAACCAAAATTGGTGAGGCCTCCTTCTCCCCATCTTCTCTTCATCTCATAATCTAATTTATTTTGCCTTATTTACATTATGTCTTTATTATTCTTGCACATATTATGAATTGGAACCAAGTTCTTGATATGAATCAATGGTACCCTCATGTTCTATGCATGATCAAGGGTTCAAACCTAAGATGATCAAGGCTTGTTATCATCTAATGTCTCTTTACATTATGTCTTTATATTAATGCTCTTTACATTATGTCTTTACTTTTGTGCAATTTATATTATGTTTTATATTTATGCAAGTTAAATTTCATGTCTTTACTTTTAAGTTGATTTTATGGGTGAAATGATCAGGTTTGGATGATAAAGTTTCAATCTTTATCATTCAAACCTTGATCTAACTCCAATAATGTCCATTTGGATGGTAAAGACTCAATCTTTATCCATCCAAAAGTTGATTTTTGATATCCTAAGGCCTTTCCTTGGAAGAATCATCCATTTGGATGTTAAAGTTTCCATCTTTAACCATCCAAATGATGATTTTGGCTCAAATGCCATGCTCATCACCTTTCTTAATTTTCCCCAAATTATTGCCTTGATCACACCCAAAACCTTGTATTTTGGTGTTTAATTAGTGACTAAGAGCATAGGGATGATTTAATTCAAGTTTTTGTGAGTAAATAATCTGGAAAGATGTAAAACAGTTCAGTTTCAGCAGAATGCTCTGTTTCTGCCTGAAACTGGACTGATTTCTTGACAATCAGTAAAAACCCCAGGGATGACCTTTCTAGCCGTACGGCTAGTTTGGCCGGAGGGGTGAATTTTCAGTCTTTCCCCTTTTCTGTCAAACTGTTTACAAAATAACCCCCTTTTGTTAAGTTTCTAACTGATTTTGTTAAAAGTCAGTTTCTCCCATTTTCAAGAACACACATACACACACTTGCACAATTTTGGTTTGGTTAACAAACTTAGGGAGACTCGGTTTTTCGAGGCACTTTGGGTGAACTACAGGTTAAGTTCTTCCCAAAGTGTAACCTGACCTCCAAATCCTTTGTCTCTAACCATTTTTCGTTAAGTTTTGGTTTAAAGTTAAACTAATGTGGCGACTCCGTTGAACATTTAAAATGCCGTGTTTGATTCTCGAGGGAACTTTTTTCGTTTTCCCGCGGGCATTTTACCCCTCCGTCCTGAATTAACGTTCTTAGTTTAACTTTGCACGGAGATTAAGATAAAGTAAATGTTGTGAGTATGCAAAGTAAAGTAGGAGAGAGAAAGTGTGTAGGGAGCCTTTGTTGTGAGAATGACATGTGGGTCCATTGTCCATTTTTGGTAATAAAGTAAAGTAAGAACCTTAAATTGGGACAGACCAAAAAGGAAAGTAAGAACCTTAAAGCGGGACAGAGATAGTATTTTTTTTATATGGTTGATCTTACTATGCCCCGTCAAGTATCGACGGGCTACAAACTAGTTGTAAAAATAAAAAAGTAACAATTTTTATAAGCGAATGCTACATTTTACTTGTATAGTAACATAGTAAAACAGTTACGTTTACTTGTATAATGTTAAAGTTTGAGGTTCCATCCCAAAACCAATTGGCTATGGGAGGAGTGACCCTGGATCTTTATATAGTCAGGCTTTGGTTAGTTAATTCCCGATGTGGGATAAATGCTCCAACACGCCCCCTCACCCGTAGCCGAACTTTGGGCTTACGCGTGGACATAATCGGGTGACGTGGGGCTAGATCATCGTGAGCCGAACTTTGGGCTCGCACGTGCAAAGGGCCAGCTCTGATACCATGTTAAAGTTTGAGGTTAATTGGTTTTAAGGTGGAACCTCCAACATTGTCCATTGCCGGCCCAGTCCAGCCCATGCTAACACTCGGGCCTCTCGCTTCTTCTTACCCCATCTCTAATTCTAAGATGGTATCAGAGCCACCGATCTATGGTGGCTTGACTTCCGCTGCTTCTACATGGGACACGTGCAAGCCCAACGGCCCACGATTCTGCTCCACGCCACCCGATTAACAAGTCCACGTTGTAAGCCTTGGCAAAGCCCGGCTACACGTGAGGGGGCGTGTAAGAGACAATTATCCCACATCTTCTAAAGAGAGAAACATGGACCGGTATATAGACTTGAGGAGTTACTCCCCTTATAACCAATTGGTTTTAAGGTGGAACCTCCAACATAGTCCATTGCCGGCCAGTCCAGCTCATGCTAACACTCGGGCCTCTCGCTTCTTCTTACCACATCTCTAATTCTAAGATATAATAGTATATCCATATGTTTTCAAATAATAAGTTACAATGTGATCAATTTATCATGATACATGTAAAAATATTACATTATCTATAGAAATATTTTACAATATCATCTACTAAAGTGTTACATTTACTTGTACAAATAATTACATTCATGTATATAAGTTGTTATTTTCAAATTTACTTTCTTTCAAAAAATAATATCAAAATACAAAAAAAAAAAAAAAAAAACATCTGGAATAACACTATTACATTTCAGTATAACGATAATTATATTTAGTTAGTGTTACACGTATTTATAGTTAGTATTACAGTTGAAAGATGAGTAAAATGAGTTTTTTTTTGTTTTGTAAAACTGGTGGTACGTTTACTTATAAACAATGTTACTTTATAAGTAACACAGTTGTTACATTTAGTTATACTAAGTATTACTTTTGGCAAACGAAAAAACCAGTAAAAAAATGATTTTTTTTTCTGGAAAAAAAATAAAAAAATAAATTTGGGCCAAAGGAGTGGTAGATTTTGAATGGAGCATGGGTTGGGATCCTACGCTTCGCGAATAATGTTGTATACGGGTTATGGGTCGACCCGTCTTTTCTATAAGACGGATCTAGATGTTCTCAGAAGAGACCACCTCTAACCCAAAAGTAGACAAAATCTCCACTTTAAGCGAGTGTTTCAATATTAATCCTTTTAGGGTTAGGAAAGTTTGGCTAACAAACATTAAATAAATGTAAATGAGGGTAGGTGTCTAGTTGCCATGCCAGCTAGGGATGACAAACACGGTTCCGGTTCGGAACCACCGGTTCCGGTTCGGCTTTTATGTGAACCTTAACCGGCCCTTGGTTACACCGGTTCCGGTTCCGGTTGTCACAATACGGTTCCGGTTCGATTCGGTCCGGTTCGGTTCGGTTCCACGGTTCATTTTTTTGATGGTTTTTTAACGGTTAATTCTGATGAAACTGTTAGAAATCGGTTAAAAACACATTTTTATTATTTTCATTCACTTATTTTGGCAAAAAAATCAGTCAAAACACAACTTTTCTTGTCAACTTTCCATTAGTAACGGTTAATTCTAATGAAACTGTTAGAAATCTAATGATTTTGATGGTTTTTTAACGTTTACTGACGGTTCAGACGGTTCCGGTTCGCGGTTTGGTTGGGTGGTTCGGAACCGCCGGTTCACGGTTTTTTTGGGGGGTTGACCCTTAACCGGCCCTTATCCAAAACGGTTCCGGTTTGCGTGGCGGTTCATGGCGGTTACGGTTTTTTCGGTTCCGGTTCCGGGCCGGTTCGACGGTTCGGTCGGTTCGGTTTGGTCATCCCTAATGCATCTCCTTTTTTTTTTTTTTTGGGGGTGGGGTGGGGGGTGGGGGGGGGGTATATCTACTAGTACGCGTTAAGTTTGCGTTAAGTTAGTTTATTGCAAAACTGACATGCGTACTTTCAGTTTTTTTTCTTTCAATTTGACTCGCAAACTTTGGAAACATCAAATGTGGTTTGCGTACTTTGATTTTCAAACTTTTGAGACAATTTTTTTAACGCCCATTTAAAAACATAACGGGACATTCCAAAAAAACTATACATTCGTCATTTTTTTTGTATATACTCCCTCCGTTTTATGTGAATTGAGACTTATTTCCCTTTTCGTCCGTTTCACCTCAATTGAGACTGCCCAAAATGGTAAAAAATCTTTACTATTATTCCCACTCATTCTCTCTCCTAGTTTACTTTTACACTCACAACACCAATCAACTTACTATTCCTCCCACTCATTCTCTCTCCTATTTAATTTTTTCATACTCACAAACACCTCCTCCAACTATTTCTCTCTCTTACTTTTCCTTAATTCGCGTGCCAAAATTTTTGGTCTCAATTCACATGAAACGGAGGGAGTACGTTTTTTTTAACCGGCGTTAAATTTATATTTTTTTGAATCAAACTACCCAACCATCACCACCACAAGCCATCACCACCAGGCCATCACCACACCAGCCATTAACGCCACCACAATATCTGAGTTAACTAAGCAAATTCAAAAGAAAAACAAAAAATCAAAATCGAAAACCTCCAAGAACCCAGAACGGAAAACCTCAAGGAACCCAGATCTGATTTCGAAACACAAGGAACCCAGATCCGACTTCAAACCAAAATTTTGGCTCGCCATTTTTAGGGGCTCGATTTCTTACATGTTGCTAACCGGAGAAGATGACCTTATTCATGGTGAAAAGTGACGGCCCGCCAAATCCTTACCGGCAGCCCCCTTCTCAACGCAAAATCTACCCCATCAACATGCTCCATCATCTTCTTAACCTCCTGCGTCTCCATCAAGGTCGTCGTCTCAGTCACCTTCCTAGCAATCCCAAAAGAATTCACCTCTTTCTTGGTATGCTGCGCCTTCTTCGTCTTCCTTAACTCGCCGCCGCCGTCCAACCAATTCTGATCTCTTGGGCCCAAAATCGCTAATTGACGCGAATTTTGGGACGAATTGAAGCTGTAAGGGTCGGAATCGAAAGACAACAGAGCAGTTGAATCTTGGGAGGAGAAATTGAACCCGTAGATGTCTTCTTGGGGTTGGGAGTGAGAATTCTTGAAGGCGCCGTTGTCGTCGTTGAAAGATGGAGAGTCAGAACTAGAGTAGGAAGCTAGGGTTTTTTATCTTGGGGAATAATATATTTCACCCCTACATGTTGTTAATGAAGTAACACCAATTAAAAATATAACGTCTATTACAAAAAGTTAACGAAAGAATAGCTTTTTGGAATGTCCCGTTATGTTTTATAACAGGATAACGGGTGTTAAAAAAGTTGTCTCAAAATTTTAAAAATTATAGTATGCAAACCACATTTGATGTTTCCAAAGTTTGCGAGTCAAATTGAAAAAACTGAAAGTACTCATGTCAGTTTTGCAATAAACTCGTTGAGTTTGGGCCATTTAGTAAGTAACTAAATTTATATCAAATTAATGTAATCAAAGTGATAAAAAAAAAAAAACCATCTCTTCTGTTGGAATAGAAAAAGTGGCACACTGTTATAACTAAGGGCCTGTTTGGTAGAAATTGAAAATTTTAAAAAGGAAAAAATGCATTCAAGGTCACTCAACTTTCCACGATGAGTGGATTTGATCGCTCAACTATTTCTTTTTGCATTGAGTAGCCTAAACTATTTTTTTTGTTCGTCATGGATCATTAAGCCTAATGACATCCCTTTTTTTCTGTTAAACTATCATGTGCAATGCACATGATTAGATTCTGAAGGGTAAAAGAGGAAATTGACGTCATATCTTTTTTCATTTTGGTCCATCTATCCAAAATTCATCTACTACTCTGTTAATTTGTCAAAAAATAAAAATACAATAGATTTTTGTTTTATTCCACAACCATCTTCAACTACATTTCTTAAAAAAAAAATACAGCAAATCAACGCCACCAACATGCACCGCCACCTTCATTACCAGCTAGCAATACTATCACTGCCTTCATCACCAACTTATCCCTTAATTCTTTCACACATAGTTACAAGCCCTAGCTTCTAGATATGGGTAAATAAAGAGCATTGCAAACCAAACACCAAAATCAAAAAGAATAGAAAATAAATCATAATGACTGTAGTTGTTGATGGTGAAAATAGATATTGTTGGGCAATTAGTATTTCGCCGGAGATGAGGCTACAGTCGGAACAAGAGTGACCGGAGAAGAAAGGAACTTGTAGCAGTCATGAAGATCGGACAAACAGGAGCTAGGTCGGATATGTTTAACGGGATCTAGGTAGGAATTTGTTGTTTAAAGAGGCCAAGAGAAAGGCGCCGGAGAAGAAGAAAACCCGACGGCCTGAGAAAGTCACCGGCACAAGGGTTGGACGAGCTTGGTATGGCGCTATGAGACAGGAACTCCGATTGCACCCAACACCATCTATATATAGAGCATGAGGGGCTGAATTAGGTTGGGATGGGCCGATTTGTGGCTGAGGACGAAGGTGGTGGCGGTTATTGAGATTTGAGAGTGGGGCTGGGAAGGAGCAATGGAGTTGTGGGTGGCGACGCAAATCGAGAGAGGGAGAGAGAGAGAAGACGGGTGAATTTTAAGTTTGTTGATGTTATAATTAAGTTTTACAGTATTTGTTATATTATAGGGCCAATAGTTTTATTTTAACACTTTAGCCCCTATATTGTTAGTTTCCCATTTTACCCTTTAAAGTTTAGTGTACATGTCAACTTAACATGAAAAAGTGGATGGCTAACGCCAAAGTGATTACTGATACACAAAAAAAATAGTTTGAGCTATTGAATGCAAAATAAATAAGATGAGTGATCAAATCCACTCATCATGAATAGTTGGGTGACCATAAATGCAATTTTTCCTTTTAAAAATGGACTACTTTTTAAACGAGCTTTCTGGAACGAAACATTAGTTTGTAAATGCGCTTGCTGAATTATACCAAAATGCTAATATAATTATTTTTTATTAAAAAAACTTTAATTTTAATAAAAAAAATTGAGACAATTTTGAAAATTAGATATTCTTTTAAATTTAAAGATAGAGAGTCTAGTAATGACTAAAGATTTAATGTGAATTTGATTTTGTTAATAATTTATTGAAAGGGAAGATAAAAGAATGCTGATTTAGTAAGAAAAAGGAGGAGAATAATCCAACTATGCAAGTAGGTAAAAAGGACATGGAAAAGAGAAAAAAAAAAAAAAAAGTAAAAAGTGGTGAGAGGTCGTCTTCATCGTTGGATATCGTTGGCCCGCAGAAAGATCATGAGCACGTGGAAACATACTACAATCCGACACGTGTGTTATTACAAACAGCTCTCGTGCTGAGTCATTGCTGTACGCTTGAAAAAGAAATTTGCAAGTTGGGAACTTGGAAGAAGAAAGGGTCCCACTGTTACAACTTGATGATACTCAATCTGTTTCAAGGCCCTTACTTTATTTTTTGGTTTTTCCTATACTAAAGTTTTTTATTTCTTTCGTTCCAAACTATTAATTTGATTTTACACGGAAATTAAGAAAAAAAAAGTTATGGGTATGAAAAGTGAAGTATGAGAAAGTAGGAGAGAGAAAGTGGGTAAAAAAATTTTGTTGTGAGAATGACAAGTGGGTCCCATTATCCATTTTAAGTAATAAAGCAACTAAAAACCTTTGTATGAGACAAACCAAAAACGAAAGTAAGAACTTTAGTCTGGGACGGAGGGAGTAGTTGTTTTATTATTGAGCAATGGTAGGGGTACAAAACAAAGTCACAAAATCATGCTCACACAATGAGGTGACGATATTTTATTGGTTGTAGCGACAGTGGACCCGCAACACTCTAATTAAAAACACCAATAAAATCACTACACCTAAGATTTTGTGAATGAGATTTTGTGACTTTTTTGTGCCCCTAGTATTATTCTTTATTATTTAAAATAGACTATAAGACCCACTTATCATTCTCACAACAAAAACCCCATACCCACTTTCTATTTTCTACTTTCTTTTACTTTATTTTTTTATACTTATAACATTTGTTTTTTTTTAGTCTCAGTGTAAAGTTAACCTAAGAACTTTAGTCCGGGACGGAGGGAATACTTAATTAATTATGACCCTGTTTGGACAAAAAAAGACCACATGTTACTTCGCAATGTGTTTTTTAGATGTGGTGGTCTCTTGTGATCAGAACACCTAGATCCGTCTCATAGTAGAGACAAGTCGACCATGACCTATGTACAAAATTTCTGCAAAGCATAGGATCCCCACTCAATGTGCCAGCGACCCATGACCAAAAAAAAAAAAAAAAAAAATCCATTTTTTTTCCAAAAAAGAAAATGGTTTTTTTTTTAGTTTTTATATTTTTTTTCCTGATTTTTTTTTTCGTTTGCTGAAAGTAATACTTAGTATATAACTAAATGTAAAAAATGTATTACTTATAAGTTACATTGTTTATAAGTTAACATAATACATGTTTTATAAAAAAAATAAAAAATTTACTTTACTCACATTTCAACTGTAATACTAACTATAATTATGTGTAACACTAACAATAACCAAATGTAATTATCTTTATACTGAAATGTAATTGTGTTTTTGCGGTTTTTTTTTTTTTTTTTTTTTTTTTTTTGGTATTTTGGGGAAACTAGTTCCTCCATAAGTTATAAAAAGTCTTGTTTTTAACCCTTAAACCCTAAACCTTAAACCCTAAATCTTAAACCTTAAACCCTAAACTATAAACCTTAAACCCAATAAAACAATCTTAAACCCTAAACCCTAAACCTTAAGCCTTATAAAAAACCTTAAACCCTAAACCTTAAACCTTAAACTCCATAAAACAATCTTAAACCTTTAACCCAAAACCTTAAAACCTATAAAACAACCTTAAATCCTAAACCTTAAACCCTATAAAACAACCTTAAACCCTAAACCTTAACATTAAACCCTATAAAAACATGACTTTTTATAACTTATGAAGGAACTAGTTTTCCCCAAAATTTTATCTTTTGATTTTATTTTTTTGAAAGAAAGTAACATTTGAAAAAAAACAACTTATATACATGAATATAATTGTTTGTACAAGTAAATGTAAACTCAATGAGACTCTTTCGAGTGACACAAAACACTAACTAAGATAGATAATTAAATAACTAAGAATTAAAGCGCAAGTCCCCGGCAACGGCGCCAAAAACTTGATAGACAAAATTATAATACCTCGCAAGTGCACGAGCTATCGTTATAGCAATATGCAAACACAAGGGTCGATCCACAGGGACTTGGATTAATTCAAAGTTATTTAACTATTTTAAAACAATAAAATAAAGTAACAGTAATAAAGGATATGTGATCAACATGAGCAAGCATATAAATGATAGGAATCGCATAATTAAAAGATATCTTCGTCTTTAATTCAAATATCATCGGTACATCTTTTCACTTTTCACCCTATTCACTCGATCACGAGATTTATTTCAATCTCTGTTTCTTCTTTCAGTTTAGTTACTAGCAGTGGCACACTCACTAGAAACCCTAATCAATAATCAAATCTAACTGGCACAGTCTAGATCCAAAAATTAATTGCTTGATTGTTTTAAGAAACTAAGATCAAGAACGCTTTCTACAATTATTTCATATAGATAATCGTCTAATTTTACCCACTTCACAATTTACCATGGCACATACATAAACTATGAAGATACTACTTGTGAATTTCTACACTGGCACAGTCATAGAAAATTCTAGCATAAATCAATTGACAAGGATAAACAGGTTGATCAATCTATAAACCCTAGCAATCAATTTAGAATAAGCACAAGTAAAATTATGAATAGAATTAAAAGATGAAAAGAAAAATACCTCAAATTAAATAAAAAGATAAAAGTTACCTCCAACCTTGCAAACTTTACAAATATTTACTAGCTACATTGTTTGATAAAAAAATACAAAAAAACTAATCTAGTATTTATAGGGAAAAAAACTAACCTAAATCTAAAAGGAAAAAGAATTCTAAAAGGAAAAGGAAGCTAAAAAGAATAATAAAAGAAATAAGAAACTAATTAAAAATCCTTAACAAAACCGAAAAACAAATGCTTGCAGACGTGTTTGTACTGACTTTGTAGCTTGGAAAACCGAATTACCACTTGAGCTCCTGAAGCTTCATGATTTTCCAGTTCAGTCCTCAAACTTCCAGTTTGTGCAGTTTGTTCCTTCAAGTCTCTGAGCTGCTGGTCCGTTTGGGCTTGGCAAGAATCTTGGTTGGGCCATTTTCTTTTATTTGCAAAAATCCACAACTACTCCGTCCCGATTGACTTTCTTTTGTATATTTTGGGATTCGTTTTACTTCACAAACTATTACATCGGGTAAAAATATAAAAATAATAAAATACTCCCGAATTACAATTAAGCCCCATAAAAATATTTTTGTCCCAAAATACATAAAATTCATCTAAATTAGATAAAAATCATCATTTAAGCTCAACGAAACATAGGAATTAAAAGTATAAAATCCGTCTCATCAACAACTTATATACATGAATATAATTGTTTGTACAAGTAAATGTAAAAATTTAGTAGACGAAATTGTAACAGTTTTTTATAGATAATGTAATACTTTTACATGTATCATGATAAATTGAACCCATTGTAACTTATTATTTGAATACATATGGATATACTATTATACAAGTAAACGTAACTATTTTACAATACTATATACATGTAAAATGTAAGATACATTTATAAAAATTGATACTTTTTTATTTTTACAATGTTACTGACACAAGTGTTTTTAGTTCTAAAGTGTAAAGGGTTGAATTATCAATTTTCTATACATATTTGTTACTATTATGTATAAACATTATTACATATAAGTAACACGTTTGTTACATTTTAGTTATAATAAGTATTACTTCTGGCAAATGAAGAAAACATAAAAAAAACGCTGTTAATTTTCTGTATATATGTATTACTTTTATGTATACAAACTGTCACATATAAGGGCTTGTCTGGTGCATAGTTTTAAAAACGAAGATTTTTCAAAACAGAGCTTCTTTTTAGACGCTACTATTTGAAGCGGCTAAAAAGTGCTTAGATTTTTAAAAGCTCGACTTAAAACTCTCCGTTGATACGCTTAATTAGAAAAAAATTGATTATTTTTCAATCTATTTTGAACGCACCGCTCTACCAAACAAGCCATAAGTAACACATTTGTTATATATAGTTATAGTAACTATTACTATTGGCAAACGGAAAAAACACACACAAAAAAAAAACTTAGAAAAATAAAATAAATTTACCCGCGGGTCATGGGTCCGGATCGTGAGTCGAAAACACATTAATAACCCGGATTCATGACCCGTCTCTACTATAAGACGGGTATTGGTGTTCTCATTTCATTTAAGTTTTTTATCATTGAATATACAATTAGATGATGGAAAGATAAACAAAATACAAATATATACTCCCTCCGTTTCATGTCACTTGAGACCAAAAATTTTGGTACACAAATTAAGGAAAGTAGGAGAGAGAAATAGTGGGAAGAAGTGTTTGTGAGTACGAAAAATTAAGTATGAGAGAAATGAGTGGGAGGAATAATAAGTTGATTGGTGCTATGAGTGTAAAAGTAAAGTGAGAGATAGAATGAGTGAGATGAATAGTAAAGATTTTTTTTTTTTTACAATTTTGGGTAGTCTCAATTCACGTGGAACAGACGGGAAAAAAAATAAGTCTCAAGTGATATGAAACGGAGAGAGTATATAACCTAAAATAAAAAGATTAAAATCAAAATTTTAGATTACTCTGGAAGATTACTTAACATTAAATACGGAAATTATTGTCTTTGAAACTTGTAAGGAAAGTATTTCATGAATATATTTAGTATCTTACTTTCATTAATTCATTAGAATTTCAAAAAGAATTTCAAAAGATAATTTTGTCAAATCACAAAAAGTGTAGTGGACTACTTAAAGTTATAGTGGGAATAGCCATTCTCAAAATTAAAATGATACTCCCCCCGTCTCATAACTGTGGACAAGTTGTCATTTTGAGTGTCCCATTGATAAGTTGCATTTTCGTAAAATGGTAAAAAAATTTACTATTCATCCCACTTATTCTTTCTCATACTTTACTTTTATACGCACAACACTAATCAACCTACTATTCTCTACCCCACTTTTTCTCTCATATTTCAATTTTCACACTCACAACAATTACCCATTTTGTTCATATTGTTATGGGACTGAGGAAGTATGCATTTTAAAACATGGAACATCATTTTTTTTTTTTTTTTATGATGTCTACGCTAGAAAGAGACGAGGAAAGGGATCGAACTAGCGCTCACCGAAAGTAAAGATTGACTTTACCACTGGACCACTTTATCGAGGACATGAACAACAAACTTTTACTTTTGAGTAACAATATCATAATATCATAGGCCACGCATGCACCAATAATTATTTCCGTTTCATTTAATTACATTTATATTTACGTTATCATATTTTTTTTTTTTCGAATTGAATCATTGATTGTCCTTTCAATGACAGCTAACGCACGACTAAAAAATGCGAGTATTGTTCCAAAGGTAAAAGTGCGGAGTTTAGATTTTCTATTCCACTTTATATACTACCTCCGTCCCAGCTCAATGTGCACACTTACTTTTTAAGTGGGTGTCGTTGATATGTGCACAATCCAAAAAAAGAAAGTTTTTTATTATTTTTATAATCTTCCACTCATTCTCTCTCTTCCTCCCAACCACTCATTATTCTCCACTCATTCTTTTTCTTCCTCTCAACCACTCATTATTCTCCACTCATTCTCTTTCTTCCTCCCAACCACTCATTATTCTCCACTCACAATACTTTTGAATATAAATAATCTCTCCTTAAATATTGTGCCAAACAGTAAAGATGCATATTGAGTTGGGACGGAGGTAGTACTACTTTTTACGTATCACAAGTGATTTATATAAATATATGAACAGATAGATTGTAAATGATGATGAATAAAGTGACACACATAAGTGGTACAGGAGATCTCGACTATCTTCGGCCGTAAATAAATGGAGCCACGTGACAAACTTTCTAACCTGACAAATCTTAAAAAAACACGTGTCCACTTCCTGTATCCTTCATAACGTTTTTGAAACGTGTCCCTTACCCACAAAAAGTGTCCGTCTCTATTCTCGACAAAAAAAATAAGTGTCACTCAGAATGCACGTGTCGTCACTCCCCCCTCCTTTCCGTTACCTTATGCCACTTGTCCGTTTCTTGTACGGTTATAACTTCCTTAATCGCCTAGCCTAAGGGCATTTTCGTCATATCCTGAATTTTCATTTGCTACTAATAGCCCCCTCCACTATCTACATGACCAAATAATCCCTTTGAGTTTCAGAGTGAACACATTTGGCCAAAACTTTAGTTTTAGTAGATAGATAGTGACAACTTATAAGTAATCAATAAGTTAATTGAGAGGGTAAGATAGTAAGTTAGTTGCACTTATGATTTAAATGGAATATGAATTCCCTTAAGTCCATTATTTTAGTTTCTTGAGAGACAACTAGTGCACTACAAGAAAAATGTCAATTAGTGGCATCAAAGATAACGGCATTATGTTTATAAATGACACTACATGTATATATAGTGTCATTTGATTTATAGTGGCATTCGATTGATATCATTTGTTGAGAAAATGACACAGTATGTTTAACATATTGTGTCATTTTTCATAAATGACACTATCAATCACATTTTGGTGGCACTCATGCTAATGACATTAAAATAGGTGTAGTCAATTCAAATAATACCGTCATTTATTTTTTGTGTCACAACAATTTTCATTTAGTGGCATGCAATTAAGAAAAGGATGTAACATATTTTGTAAGTAAACACATTTTTATTTTTAAGGGTTGATTAAAATCATGAAGCTAAGTTAAGGGCTTAAAAGAAAAAATTGAAACACAAGAAAACCTAAAAACTAGTCAATTCCATCCCCTCATCTCATACCTCTCTTTCTTCCCCATGGCACGCTCAGCATCTCCCATCGCCGCCCCAATCGAACCCATCACATGAAGCATGATAACCACACACACGTATACATTCCTTCAATGTTCATACTATTTTATAACACGTGTCCACTTCTTGTGTACGTTTGTAGATTCAGTAGGTATTTTATAACCTTTTACTCTTGTCAACACCAAACTGACAAATCTGAATATGAATTAAACTAATTTTGACTTACGAGTGTTTACTTTCTCATGTTGGTGATTAGGGAATGTTATGATACTCCAATACATTACGTTTATTTAAGTACGTTTGTAGATTCAGTTGAGCTAACAATAGAAATATAAGTGAATGTGTAATGATGTGAAACTTTGAGACATGCTAATTGCTCAGCAACATAGAGCTGTACTAACTAACCTCTTGTCTAACGACCATGTCTTTTAGACACATTAATAATAAATGTATGTGGATGAACTTTATAGACGTTTTGTTTGGTTTGTCAATGATGCTGCCCTGCCCTATGTGGGTGAACTTTACAGATGATTTATTAGTTTTTTGGGCTATATTTCCTTTTGGACACATCAGTAAAATTCTTCTATTTCAAACAAAACCCCCAAGACCTTGAGCAAACGATAGCACAATCCTTTTCAATTCAACAATCAACCGAGAGGCTTCTTGTATTTATTCCAATATACAACATTATTCCTATGTTTTGCAAAACTTCATTGAAAGTAACAAAATTCACATCCAAAAGTGCATAACTGGTATTTTCTAATCTGTAAGTGGAGGCACATACGATTATCTAAACTAGAGGGTGGAAAGTACAAATTCAACCCATCTCCTTTCCTTTTCCATCCCACAATTCACTTCTTGATTGAAATTGCTTCTCTCTCCTCTCCCCACTTCTTCTTCTCCCTCTCCAAATATACTCTCCCTATTATTTCTTCTCCCCCCTCCTCCTCCTGTTCTTTAATTTTTGGCTAGTTGCGATTGCCACAATATTCACTTACTAGCCACCATTTTCTTCAGTTCAATTCTTTTGTCTTTATTGATCCAAATGAAGCTCAATCTCTGAGATGCAGGTAAATAACAAATTTCTTCATCTGGGTATGGTCCAATTGGATCATGGAATCATCAAGTGGCAGTACGATTTTAAGTGTTCTTGAATCCGATGTCTAAAGGAAGCGATAATACTGATTCGAGTAGTAGTAAAACTGGTAAAGAAATGGAGAGTTTATCTTTACAAACAGAGAGATTTCCTAGAGATTTGTTGCAGAGATTCATGGTTAGTGCTAGAAGATCCGAATTGGTTCTGGGTCCGGGTCGGCTCATGGCGGAGGATATTGTTGATGATGGGTCGGATGAGATTGAATTGAATCTCGGGTTGTCAATGGGTGGACGGTTTGGTGTTGACAAGGGTAAGTTGGTTAGGTCTTCTTCGATCGCCGGGTATTTACCGATTGTGAGGGACGATGATGCTTTGACTCCGGCGCCGGCGGTGGGTTATTCTAGCTTGGTGAGGACGTCGTCGTTGCCGGTGGAGACGGAGCAGGAGTGGCGGAAGCGGAAGGAGTTGCAGAGTTTGAGGAGAATGGCGGCAAAGAGACGTCGGTCGGAGAAGCAGAAGAATTTGAGGAGTGAAAAAGAGGAGAGGAAGAGTGAGAGGGAGGAATATGTTGCTGATATGAAACGGGTCGGGTCTTCGGTCGGAGCACCATCTGGGCTGCCTGATTGGGTTGGTGGAGGTAGACAGGCCGGCGGCGGCCACCGTGGGTCGGTGGAATCTCAAGGCGGAAGTGGTTCAAGCAATTCAGAAATGGATTGTAGGCCTCCTCAAGGTAATAAATATTCTTCCTTTTTATCCTTTTCGTTTTCTTTACAATATGCATTTAATATTTGTATTGTTGTTCTTCTTAGTAATTGCAATTTAGATGGTCATTGTTGTTCACCAATACTATCACCAGGGGCGGATCTTGGGTTGTAGTTGGGGGTGTAAGTGCACCCGGTCAACTGCAATTTGTAGTTAATTTTTTTTTCCCTTTTGAATCTTGGATTAAAAACACGCTGATTTGAACCTGGGATGTTCCACCAAAACCACCTTTCAAAGGTACTTTTGCCAATGTTCATTATGTCATGGTGCTATGTATATGTCATGGTGCTATGTATGTGTGGCCAAATGGCAAAAGTACCTTTGAAAGGTGGTTTTGGTGGAACATCCCAGGTTCAAATCAGCGTGTTTCATTTTTATTCACTCTCATTTTCTACAACTTTTAACTCTCTCATTCTTTACAAGTTTACATAATTAGGCAACTTTGGGTTTCTTCCAATTATTCCAAATTTAATTAGTTAAATATAGGATTTCTTCATTATTAATTAATTAATACTAATCAAATATATTTTTTATGATTATTTTCAAGTAACTAAAAACTAATTGTTATATTTTCAACTCGTTGAAATGATCTCTAGTCAATCTAATTATCAAGTCTAACAGTTCAAGTCTATTTTTTATTTAATTTTAATAATTTTCTAAAAATCTCTTTGTTAGTCTACAGTTTAATTTTGTGTCCAACATATAATTTGAATATTTGTTGGTGTGATGTATTATAATCTAATCGCGTCTAAAAAAAAAATCTGGTTTGAAGTTTTGTAGTGTAAAATGTGCACCCGCTGTAAAAAAATCCTAGATCCGCCACTGACTATCAGTAGTAACAAGCTTAAGATTTTTCCTAGGATAATTGAATCAACCTAAAATGATTGATCAAAGTTCATTCGTGATAACGGAAAGAAAATGTGTGAAAATCATTTTGGGACAGAGAGTAATCAAATCAAGGCCCTTGTTGGTTGGGGGGACAACATTCTATCCTTGGACACCGGACAAACGATATTTCAACCGTCATGCAAACAGATGACACCAATTTTGGAACCCAGAAATGATATTTCGACTGTTATGTAATCAGATGACATAAACCATGGAACCATATATAACCCTAGAAATGATATTTCGACTGTTATGTAATCAGATGGCATAAACCATGGAACCATATACAAGCGCATCAACATCCACGTAAAGTATTGTGGAAGCTGGCAGTTAGACATTTATGGTAACTGGAACCAAAGCATCCGAATTCCTGTATATAGAAGGGATTGCCTAGCTAGTCACCTCTTTTAGACTATTGTGTCCTTGTCCTATCTATAGAGACTAAAAGCTACCGTATTGGTCGCTGCATTTCCAGCAAATACGCAGTTTTAAGAGAAACACTAGCGAAACGTAAAACATATTTTGAGTAATCGTTCTAGAAATGAGCCCTGTGGCTGTATTTGTTTGAGGATGTAAGCTTGGTTGACTTTCCCTACACGTAACGTTTGATTGTGGGATCAATGAAAGAGAAGTAACACAGCCCAACGATATTAAGTTTCTAAGTTGTAGTCCAATCACGTCGGGAACTAGTAAAAATCAATTTTGGGAGCGTGGACAAGCGCATTGCAAGGTCGTTAGTTCGCAGTTGTTTCGTCACCCATCTATCAACCTAGAAAGGATATTACTTTAGACGCACACGTACCCTTTATATTCAATGATTAAACTTGAATTGCCAATTTGCTAATTATAAACCAAACATATTTTTATTAAACTTCTCAAAATGGAAGTTTGGATATTTTAAGAGGCTAATGGCGAACTTGTCAATTTTCTTTGGTGTAGAATGGTTCACCTATATCGTGTTTTGCAAGTTGCCTTGGAACCAGTTTAGTTTATTAAGAGAAGCAAATGTGGTGCGCTCAACCGCTTGTGCGTGGATATTTATTTGTTGGTATATAAATTTATATCAAGTTTCTAGAATCATTTAATTTTTTTATATTTATGTTTGTAGGGTTCAGTAGTTTCGAGTAATTATTACCTCCATTGCTCGTATATTTATGCTCCCACTATTTCGAAATGGCGAAACATATCCTTTCATTTTTTTTATCGTTACTACAAATGAACTTTGAACAATAATGTTAAGTTGATTTAACTATCCTAATGAAAATCTAAAACTTATTATTGATAGTATTGTTAATGGTGTATTAATTACAAGCTCAGAGTCAGATTTTCGTTAGTGTAATTAAATCAACATATAATTATTGGTCAAAGTTCATTCGCATTAACGGCAAGTAAAAAGGCATAAAGATCATTTTGGGACGAGTAGGTATACCTACCTTTCTAATTTCTCCCCCCCCCCCCTCCCACCACATATAATGATCCCTTTTTCTATTTTTAAGCAGTATTTTATCTTTTCCCAAATGAATCTAGTATTTTCAAGATATGGCTTGGCCTATATGTATCATGCAAAAAAGGATGCAACATAAATAAATATGCATAATCAGAATATTCAGTTTGATCTCTCACTTATTTCTATTATATATAGGATCCAACAGTGGGGGTGAGGCTGGTTCTGTGCGCATGCATTCAGTTCAAGAAAGGAGTAGTCGGGACGGAACGGGATCCAGACCGCCTTTTGGTTCTGAGATGGAGAATCCATCTACAAACAGAGGCAAGGAAATTGGGGTAAACTTGGTAGAGGACATGCCTTGCGTATTCACAAAGGGGGACGGACCTAACGGGAGAAGAATAGAAGGGATTCTATACAAATATGGTAAGGGACAAGAAGTGAGAATAATGTGTGTTTGTCACGGCAGTTTCCTCTCTCCGGCGGAGTTTGTTAAGCATGCTGGCGGCTCCGACACTGACCACCCTTTGAAGCACATAGTTGTGAACCCTAATCCTTCTTTGTAATGGTGGTGTGCAATGCATGATCATGATCATGCCATGTCATCCCTTCAAGATTTGACTTTTTGGGTTGTTGAAAAGGAAGCAATGAAATAGTTGACCTTTGAAGGACCAATCTTTTTTCCTTTGTTTAGAATCCATTTTATTCTCTCTTTTTTTCCCCATTTTTTTGGGTGTATTTACTCAACTGATGTTCATGTTTGGAAGCAGAGTTGTTTGAAGAAATCTTGAAGTTTTTTTTTTTTTTTTTTTCTGTATAAATCAAAACATTGAAGCTTTTTCTCCATGGCTCACCATTGTGAGCAATCATGATGAACTAAGTTTCATTACCAGCCTCCTGACTCGAAGGTGGCGCGGATAAAGTCACAACTGGGCAAGAACGAAGAAACGAGTTTCCGAGAAAGCTGCTGCAGTTAATCACTTTAGGGTTCAGCATCAACGGTCCAGATAAGTTGTTGAAGGAACTTAGAGAGCAACTTCATATGCATGAACCCTAATGGCACTTTCTATTTTAAGAAAGCTTGTTGTTATTAGCAGAAGAACATTCAGGTTTCTCAAAGTGATAAAAGACTTTCAGGTATTCGTCTTGGAAGATTCTAGAACGTTGGATGAGGGCAAATCAGGGCAGGAATGACAGTTAAACCGGGGAATGATTCCTGTCATGAGATTTTTACTGACATTGTGACGCAGCACGAAAGCGATAGATATTCGTGATTAGCACATTGTGACGCAGCACGAAAGTGATAGATATTCGTGATTAGCGCACTAATCACAAGAGTTCACAAGCGATGAACCCTAGAACACGATAGATCTGGAATCCACCAGAAAATAAGAGAAAAGCTCTTAACAATTGCAAAGCAATCAAAATTTTATTGAATAAAGTCTAATTTTCGGAATACAACTTTAGGCCTAGTTTATAGTGCCCATAAAACTTGAAAAACAATCTAAAACCTTATAGAATTACTCCTAACCTATATAGTAACCTAATAGGACTTAAAAACTAGTAAATTGACTCAAAATCTATCCTAGAATCCTCTAAAATTAACCTACTAAAATTAATGACGAAAATACAAATAAAATAATAAAAGATAAGAAAATAATTAATATCCCGTCCTACATCACATTGACATTAAAGCTCTTTCCACCCGTCTTCCTCGTACTCCCTCCTTCCCAAAATGATCTTTACACTTTTTTTGCCGTTACTACGAAGAAACTTTGAGCAATAATTTGTTCTGTTTGAAGATTGTCGGATATGAGCTCAACCACTCGCTGCGGTAAGGAAAACATGTGGCCACAGTGCTTATTTTCTTCCTTAACCTTTTCCAGATGGATTGGGGATGTTCCAGTGCTGGAGATAGAAGGGAGCATCATCCATTTGTGTTGACTTTTATACTCCCTCTATCCCATACCAATCCTATATTAAAGGCCCAGTTTGACTTTTTTGATCAACTAATTCAATTTTTTACTATAATTTTATGAATATCTAAATATCTTTATGAAATTCTAAAAATTGTTATTGTTTCGCTATTAGAAATACTATTATTAACATTTTTTAGAATTGTATAGAGATATCTAGATATTCATAAAATTATGGTCAAATATTGACTCAGTTGACAAAAAAAGTCAAATTGTGCTTTTTGGTGTGGGACGGAGGGAGTATATGAAATGATCAACCGAGTTTGACCTTGCTTTTATGTTGGGGCTATCAAGAATAAGAGGTGCTGAACAAATGAACTAAGTCTATGCTAGTATTATCAAGAATAATTTTAAGCTTTACATTTCTAAAATCATTAACATAAAATGCATCTATACCTATATGCTAGGACTATCAATAATATGGAATTTGGGACTGCTTAAACCTGAGTTTTGCTGCTCTGCTGTAGCGGACGACCATATTTGGGCCGTGCTGCCTAACTCGTGGGACGGAGGGTGGAGACTAAAAGACCGTTCAGTGAGCTCCACAAATGTTGAGATAATCTTGGCCGCACATCTCGCTCGCTTGCTCTCACGTGGCAATATCTCGAACGCACGCTGCAGTGAAACAACAGTGAAACGCTTGCTGCAGTGGTTCTTAGCCCAACAAGAATAAGAGGTGGTGAAACCAACCAACCTTCATAGAGTTTGATTGCCTCCTCAACAACAACGACAAGAAAACCAAGACCATGTAAAATGAGGAAAGGCACAACACCGCATCCTCTTGTTGGAACCCATCTTGTGATGATCACTAGTTCTTTCATCTGGCGAGCTGCAATCATCAACCAAGATGAGATTGGAAAGACAGACACGTTTCATGCATGTTTGCATAAATTAAGAAACAATACACACGCACACACACACACACACAGAGAGAGAGAGAGAGAGAGAGAGAGAGAGAGAGAGAGAGGAGACATACACTTTGGAAAAACAGCAGAAGAGTTTTCTTGGTTTACATTTCCAACAGGAGATGGATGGCCAGCTACAGCTTAAGCAATTACAGTTTGGGCAGCTAAAGCACATAATGGAGCAACTTGAGCAGCTTGGGCATCCGCAAGAGAAATTAGGACATTTGAAGCACTTTAAGGAGCACTTTGGGCAGCTCGGGTAACTACATGAACTGCAGCTAGGCCACTTACAGGGGCAGGGGCAGGGGCAGGGGCAGCAGCAGCTTGACAACTTGCAGCTTGGCCATTTACAAGAGCAGCGGCTGGGCCACTTACACGAGCTGCAGCTGAGCCATTTACACGAGCAGCAGCTGGGCCATTTGCACGAGCCGCAGCTTGGCCATTTACACGAGAAGCAGCTGAGCCATTTACACGAGCAGCAGCTGAGCCATTTACATGAGCAGCAGCTGAGCCATTTACACGAGCAGCAGCTGCAGCTTGGCCGCGTACAAGCACAAAATGCCAGCTTACAATTGGAACAATTGCACATTGCACAACCACTCTTCTTTCTGCAACACAAAAGCAGTATTTATATTCCTAAGTTCCTATTAGCAAAGTACTAGGTTTTGGGATTTGAAATTAAAAGAAGCTAAGCAATTAACAAAACTTACGTTGGAGCTACGAAATCTTGGGCAACGATTTCACTACCATCAGAACGGAGGACATGTGTTGGAGTAGAAAAGGTGACTTCAATCGGTGAAAATCTGACCTCACTTCGATGATCAGTAGTTTCCTTTGTGACCCCCGTCTGGGGTTCACCTGATCCTGATTTATTCTCTACTTCCGGTTTCTTATAATCACCTTTCCTTTCCATTGCAGGAAAAGGCTTCTTGAATTTCAAGGGATCACCAGCCTTTTGCGAATCATCATGGACCTTACGATTGTGGTCTCTGGGCATACTACGATTCCCAAGGCCAATGCTGAATAAAGAGTCGTTAGAAGCAGCACTCCATTCTATGCCTGGGGAAGAGGGTTTACTACCAAACGCTGAATCCGGAATCCTGTCAGGATCATAATTGTAATTTTCTTTTTCCCTGTGTCTTTCCATCACTTGGACCGGTGGGGTTTGAGTAGGTGACATGTTTTGCAGCATAGATTCGTTGTTAATATCAGAAATTGGTGAGGTTCCGACTTGTGACCAAACATAATGGTCATCTCTTTGAGGTGATTGACCATTTTCTTGAGGTGTTTTTGGGTCATTTAGCCTGGAAAGATGTTTTGGATCCAAATGGAAAAAATCTTCAGAAGAAGCTGTTGATATATTTGAACTCTGGGGAGGGTCAACCTTCGATTTTTTAGCTTGACCATGCTTGTCATCATCATCATCATCATCATCATCATCATCATCATCATCCAGAGCAGTATCTGTTTCGAATTTGCTTACACTTTTATACTCGGGACCCATGCTGAAATGAGGAGGCGATATAGATGACTTATAGAATGTTAGTCCATGTATATATAACATCAAAGTAATTCAGAAACGCAGATTAATCACAAATTTGATACGCCAAATGTAGTTTACAATTTACAAACTTTAATCATGTCTTACTGCACTTGTCGTATGACTTTTAGGTAAGCATCAAAGTCTCGTCTACATGGTGCATTTCAAGTGCCTGATTATTCAATAACATATACTCCCTCCGTCCCATGATAAATGTCGCATTTGACTTGTCAACATTTTCAAGGAATGTGCTTTATACGTTGCTTGTACAACGGTAAGACACTTTCCTCATTTATAAATGCGACATTTATTTTGGGACCGACCAAATAGGAAAGTGAGAAATGTATTATGGGACGGAAGGAGTATCACATCTTCTAATTTATAGTGCAAGTAAAAATAGAAGCCATACATCCTCATATAAAGAAACACATAAATATTTATTTTTTGGTACAATTCTATTCTCAGGAGAAGATTACCAATCAAATGATGGAATCTTACAACTAGGTTTTCATATAACACAAGCATTCATAAGATTGCGATTTCTTTATTTACCTGATTCGGAAATTCTTTTAATCCCCGCGACATCCACTAAGAAAACAAATCTGCCTGCCCTTGCCAGGAGAATCATCCGCAATCAGCGCAGCTATCTCTTCAACCTGAAAATCATCTATAGTTTCTATCAAGAAAAACCCTCAACAATAAATTGAAAACAAATTGAACACCCCCATGAAAATCAAGAAATATATTGGGGCTGGAGGGCTTTAATATCATTT
Source organism: Campanula takesimana (assembly GCA_026119855.1). Classification (NCBI taxonomy): domain Eukaryota; kingdom Viridiplantae; phylum Streptophyta; class Magnoliopsida; order Asterales; family Campanulaceae; genus Campanula; species Campanula takesimana. The sequence continues at coordinate 651,795 of JAOWBW010000720.1, forward strand.
TGGAACATTATATGAGCATTATACGATTATTTTCTATCTTACTTAAGCACATAATTGCAAAAACTCTGAATATGTAGACACAAATTCAACCCAGAAATTGAATTTCAACATATTATATAAAAATTCAATCTTTTCCTTAGAACAATTGAAATTCATGATGAAACTTAGTAATTACCTTGACAGCAACGGTTGAGTAGCAAGAAATTCACATTAAATTTTCTCGTTGTACCTTGAATCAGTCAAATTTAATGGGTTTGTTGCTGGGGTAATTGATACAGAAATGATAACCCTAGATAGATTTTTGGATCATACAGAAAAGAAAAGAGAAGAGAATGGGGATATTGAAGTTAGGGTTTTTGGGAGGAAGGAAAATATTATGGAGGGTACAGCAAGATTTTCGCGGTATCATTTTACTATTTTGACCGTTCTTTCGCGCCATCTGCAACGACCATCTCTATTCAGGCCCAAATCAGTGGATTGAATACGATGCCATTTGCGGCAATTTCAGTCTCTAAAAATCAATTTCTATTCTGTTTTAAAAAAGAGCCACTTTCTCTAAAAAATAAATAAATTAATTACTCCTTCCTTCACAATTTAAGTTTTATAAGCTTTATTGAGAGGAGATCCTATGTACCATTGAAATGTGCCATTGTCTGTACCACCAATAACTATCAGACATGTGGAAGAAGTAGTGTTAAATTTTTAACTTCCGTTACTAACGGAACATGGAGAATACGGAAAGGTAATATTCAATCTCCTTATATAACGGATTGTATCCTAATCTCTTTTTAGAGTCAGTATCATCTCAATTTTTCGAAGCGAAAGTTTTTCACGAACCACAAAACTCTAATCTTTCCTTTCAAAACTCGAACATATCCTTTGTTTTGCACCAGCATCAAGAACCCACCATTAAGTTATTAACCAAGAAAAAAAATTGATCTTCATCGCAAAAAAATAGATATCTTCAGGATTTTACTTATCTTAGCGGCGAGATTCACATTGATGAATAGGGACATAATAAGTTAAGGGAAAAGCGATGGAGTTTCATATAATTTGATATTTGTAAACTAAGGGAAAATCCATCTGTTCAACAATAAGTACATTTTTACAAGTTCAGAGACATCATAGGAGGTATTACTTGTGTTTGGTAAAATGCAGCAATGGGTTCTTCAATTCAATTGGACTGTGTTACAGATGCTATTGTAAAGAGATTCATATAGAAATCAATATCGATTGCAATGGAGTTCATTCCATGAGTAGAGAAGATAAATGTCAATGTATCCCTAGAATCTAATTTGTGAACCAGTTGGCTTAAAGAATGTAGGTAGTTCTTCCTTAATGGTGGGGTTTTTGCCGCCGGTGCAAAAAAGAAGATCTATTTGTCCAGTTGAGATGAGTTTTCCGGGGAAGGAAAATGATGAGAGTTTTGTCCTTGTTGGAAATTTTGCCATGAATTTGACTCCAAAATCGATTAGGAAACAGTCAGTTAATCACGGGGAATGAATATTTGGTTTCCATATTATCTGTATGCCCATTGCTGCTGCCACATGTCTACAAGTTATTGGTGGTACAGACAATGGCACATTCTAGTGGTACAGGATCTCCTCTCCGTCCGAATACCACCTTTTGCTGTTTGAGCTGGTCTCCCATGAGAACATCAATACCCGTCTCATCTATGAGACGGGTCATTTAGACCCGAAACCCGAACCCATGACCCGAGATATAAATTGATCGACCTAGCAGAAACACACACAAACACACAGTAAAAGGTGAGCGGCTATCTACACATACAAACACGCAGTGAAAAAGGTGCGAAAACCTCTCGATTAATCGGACCAATTCCGGCGATTAAACCTAACAATCAAACGTCGCCGGAGTCGATTATTCAACATCAGCAAATCAGATCTAGAAATATCAGATCAATCAAAAACATCATAAACAAAATACAGATCTAAAATTTTCAGATCTCGCCGTACATTCATGGAGAACGATATACAACATCAGCAACTTAATGACGGTATACAACATCAGCAACCTAATGACGGTACGATTGTTACTACAAACTAGATCTCACATTATTCATCTTCATTATTAATCTTGAATTTAGATTTGAATCTACTAAAGTTACATTATTTAATGTAATGACTGAATGTATTAGTACCTTAAGTTATTAACAACATTACATTCGTATATATCATTTAAATCTATAGTATAAATACATGTAACTTTATGATCTATTGCGATTATATTGAACAACTATTACATAAATGATTGTGAACTATTATTTTAATATAATGCTTCATTGTAGAAGAACATTACTTACTGTCATTGTTACTTTAGAGATTGAAATGTATTACTTTTTCTTAGATTATATGAGTTTCAAAAAATGATACTTTAATTGCAGTTAATGAATCAGTTTACAAACCAACTTGGGAACTACAAGAATATGCTGAAAAAACATTGGAAGATAAAGATACAATACTTGAAGAAGAACAAAATGATACATGATCAAACATAAGTGGATCTCTATTTGGTTTCACAGCAAAGACAATTGATGAAATGTATGACTTGTATTGTCAACATGCTAAGGAAATAGGTTTTGGTGTAAGAAAGTCAACTACAAGATGTCGACAAGATGGAGTTGTACTACACAAATATTTTGTATGTTCTAGTGCTGGATCTCGAGGAGATGGATTTGATGATAATGAACTAAAAAAGCGAAAGACTCATGTAACCCGCACACAATGTAAAGCTTCATTAAAAGTAAAGCTTTTAGAAAATGAAGGATATTATGTGGTGGATAGACATGTTTTGGAGCATAATCATCAGTTGACAAGAAAAAAGTGGTCCAAGTATTATAGATGTGAGAGAACTATTACTGAGGATAAAGGTAAAGTAATAGAAGATATGATTTCTTCTGGTATAAGACCAATGGACTCCTACCGTTATATGTCATATGAAGCTGGTGGAGATGACATTCTTGGTCACACTAAAAAGGACCATTTGAATTATGTCAATAGATTGAAAATGAAAGAAAGGGGGAGCGGAGATGCACAAACACTTGTTGAGATGTTGTATAAACAACAATCTGAAGAAAGTGATTTTTCTTTAGAGTAATGTTGGATAATAAAGGTAGATTAAGTAGTGTGTTTTGGAGAGATTCAATAATGAAAGAGGACTATGAGATTTATGGTGATGTGGTTTTTTTTGACACAACATATAGTTAAACAAATATGGTTTGATTTGTGCTCCAATAGTTGGGATAAACAATCATTATAAGAATGTTATGTTTGGGGTTGCATTTTTGGCAAATGAAGAAACAAAATCATTTGAATGGTTGTTTGAAATATTCAAGAAAGCAATGGGAGGCAAGTGCCCCGTGACGATATTCACTGATCAAGATCAAGCAATTACGAATGATATAACAACGGTAAGCGTTATATAATGTGTTAATACAAAAAATTGCTTTTATATTCATTATATTTAAGTATTACCTTAACTATGTCATAATATTATAATAAGGAACATTAACTGTTACTTTTTGTTAAACAATTTTATTACAGAGTATAATGTTAATTATAAATTATATAGAAATGCTATATTACATTATAAAGTTTATAGTGTTACATTAATAAATACTCTTTAATACATTCACAGGTTTTTCCTAATACAAAACACAGGTTGTGCCAATGGCATTTGTATCAAAATGCCGTAAAAAAGTTTGGCCGCTTGAAGAGTGATGATGTCTTCAAGGACGAATTCAGAAAATGTATGTCAGGTTGTAATGATGAAGATGAATTTGGAAAATGTTGGAATGAAATGATTAGTAAGTATGGGCTACAAGAGGAAATGTGGTTTAAAAGATTGTATGCTTTGAAGGATAAATGGTGCACGGCCTTGAACAAAGACTACTTTTCAGCTGGTATACTTTCATCACAACGCAGTGAGGTTACAAATAGTGCAATGGGGAGCAATGTGAAAAAAACAACAAGCCTTATAGAATTTCATTCAATTTTTAAAAGTATATTGCAAAATTGGAGGAAGACAGAAGAACAAGATGAATTCAAAACTGCAAGATCAATTCCAACGTCTACACTTCTATTAACGGGATTGCTTAAGTACGCATCAGAGGTATACACTTTAACTGTATTTCAACGCTTCGAAAAAGAATTCCTTCTAGCACTTACAAGAAAATGTACTCTTATGGATGTTGATGAAGTGCTACAAACTTATGAGATTTGTGGACTTGATGGTTCTGGACATACAAGATATGTTATGATGGATCCAAGCAATTGTAAATTTTTTGAAGAATGTGGTATTTTGTGTAGGAATATATTGAAAGTCCTCTATCATAATGATCGTATCAAGATACCAGAAAAGTATATACTGAAAAGATGGACAAAAATTACAAAATCATCAGTTTGGGATAAATTCCACAACTTGGAAACTTTTGACAGGAATAACAGTTTAATTCCATGGCGGCATGAAATGTCTAGAAAGTTCTATAATCTACTTTTGAAGTGCCAAGACAGTGAAGAAGCAAGAAAAATACTTGATGACGGTTACGAAGATCTATACATTGTTGTTTCTTCGTTGAGCAAACGACAAGAACAAGAAGAAACTTCAAGTTCACATGTTTCATCTACAACAAATTTAACACTAGATCCAGCTCGTTCAGTCACTAAAGGAAGGAAAAAAGGGATCAAAGGAGCTATGGAAAAAGGAAGAAATAAGAGTACAGAACCCCATGTTAACAGAAGGGATCAGCCAAGGGAATTTGGTTCAAAAACTCCAAATGTTAGATTGTTTTAGTATTAATATTATTAAATGTTACATTTTCCTGTATTAAGTATTACATTATGATTTACTAAGTATTACATTAGTTTACTTCAACTATTACACATGCAATTATGAGATGATACATTATTATTCCTTAACTATTACGTTTACTTTAAGTTAATGTTACCTTTTCCTGTATTTAGTATTACATTGTGATTTATTAAGTATTAAATTAGTTTACTTCCACTATTACACATGCAGTTATGAGATGTTACATTAACCTTCCTTAACTATTACGTTTACTTGCAGTTAATGTGACCTTTAACTATGTTTACTATTACATGTAAATTACACCATCATATACGCAGCTATGCACACAAAAAAAAAACCTTATGCTACTGAACAAAAATATTTTCATTGATTACTACCAATATTTAGATTGATTACTAATGAAACTGAAGGCAAATAACATTGTTTTAACAACATCCAACAGTTGTTCAACCAAAATAAAAACACATAACATTGTTTCAAAGATACCCATATCCAACGAAACTTCAACATAGACAAAATAACAAAAGTTTCATCTTAACATTTTTCAATAACACAACTATTTCTTCAATTTTTCTTTCTTCTTCAACTCTGCATCATTTCTCTTCTTCTCATCAACTTTGAACTTAAATTGGGCTTTGTTCTTACAAAATTCAACAACATGACCCAATAAAAAATCTTTTGCGGTATTAAGTGGATCAGAACAACTTTCAACAAGTACTTTGCCCTAAGAACTCTTCTGACATTACCCTTCAAAACAGAAACATAAAGTATAAAAATAAAAAAAACTGAACAGTAATAGTTCAATTAATAGGTTGTAATAATTAAAGAGTAATAAATTAATACCTTGCTTATATCATCATCACCTGTAAAAATTTCTCTATCAAAATATTCCATATTGTACATCAAAAATATCCCACATCCATTTCCATCAGAGCTATTCTGCCAGTTAAAATTCATAAATTCAAGGGGATACTTCATAACTTGCCTAGCCTTTGGATGATTAATCTCGCGAACAAACTTGATCAATAACTTGTGCTAATAATGAAAAAATAAATATTTTAAAAAGATAATAGACAAACATAATATTAAAAAGAAACACTAAATGATTTATAAGTACATACCACAGTTTTTGCAATATCATGAAATATTTTACGAACTTCTGGTTCAAACCAAACTCTCTCATCATAATCTCTATTATCAATAACTTGAACCTTGTTGAATTTGAAATTCAGAACAATGCAATAGTAGTGCTCTCGGATATTAATCGGAACAAAAATCTACAATACAAAAAAGACAACATTATAAGTTTTATTATAAAGTAAAAGTAATACAAAAACTGAAAAAAAAAAAAACAAAAATTATAATTACATAAGAAAATGTACTAACCATTTCAGCCATCTTCGCGTCAACATTAACAATTTTAAGAGATTGTTTGAAACAATCTCTTACGTTTGACTCCATTTGTGCAACATCAATTTCCGCGCCGTTAACAAGAAGGTCCAAGTAGGCCTTATAAAAAATAAAATATAAACTATTACTTAAAAAAAATACACAATATTACTTCACAAGTATATACACTATTACTTAATGCAATACCAACCATTACTTAAATAAATAAGAAGTATTACTCAAAATGAAAACAATTACTAAAAAAAAAAAACACTTACACAATGTGACAGATTTAAGAAAACACGTTTGCCGTCCTTCTGCTCTTTGTTCAAAATAACAGTCCAGGCATCAATAATATTGACAAACACCCATTTCTTCATATTCATAGAAATTATATCTTTCTTGTATACATAACATGCGTATTGGTCAACATCTTGAAGCCTGAACATCAACATTGCCCTGAATGAAAAAAAAAAATACAAAAATAAGACATTATTATTCAATTTATAAAAGAAAAATATAATTAGACAAATAATAATTAAACTTACCCGTCATAGAGATCATCAACATCAAACAAACAAAAATCAATAATTTGTTTATCTCTAAGATCACTATTCACAAAAAACCTTTTGTTTTGTGTCATGAAACTAGAAAGAAAGTCTGTTCTTTCAGCAGCAACACAAGTAGTAAGGTCCAAAGGATCATAAAATCCATTTTCCCTAGCCACCTTCTCAACAGATTTTATCGCTTCTTGAGTGGCTTCATCTTCCTCACCATGCAAACCAGTATATACAATCTGATCTTCATTTGTAACAACATCAAAATTGTCAAATTTTTCTGTACTGGGGTGTTGCATTCTGACGGCGGAAGCAGCTCAAAACTGGGCATATCATCACTCATCTTCTTCATCTGATTCATTCGCTCACATGCTGCATCTATAATTTTAAGAACCTCGTCACTACTCCAAAACCTATCCTCTTCTTGTGAATCTGTATAGTGCACTTGATGAACCTTTGGAACATTATCCTTCAATCCTTTAAGACTGTGCATATAATGATCAAACACAATGCCCATGTCCCTCTTCATCAACATAAAAATTTCTTGAAAATTCTGAAATTTAAGAGTAATAATTAGAAAAACCTAATGTAATATATAACTATATATAATGTAATAGATCTAATAATAAGATGTAACATTTGACTATACATAATGTAACATTTCAACATAGAATAATGTAACACTTAAATATACATAAAGTAATATATGGAAATAGATAAAATAACATAAAATAATACTTACATCCTTCGCAGCCTTTTTAATATCTTCATTTGTTTGAAACCCTTTTAGAATACCAAACTTTACATATCTTCCATCCTGCTCTTCAACTTCTTCATATAATCTCAATCCCTCACTATTTATTTCATGAATAATATTTCTCACAAACTCATCATTTTTAACCCCAACATCAGCAGCAATGTCCTTCTTCTTCTCTGTGCCACAATCATCAACCGAAATAATCATTTTTTTTTGTGATTGGATAAACATCCTTGATCCGCACACCATTACCAAAAGAACCAGATTTCATTTCTTGCAAAACTCTTTCAATAATTTTCTCACTGGTCCAATGTTTTATGAGCGGGAGATTAGTTGGTGCAACAATACCCCTCCAATTCAAACGGTGGAGATACATTATTGTAAAAGCCAATAAACACCCTCTAAGATGCGTTTTGGACTCAGTGTGGTACTTGTGGATGGAATTGCAGAGCTTATCAAAACAATACAACGACCAATCATAATTCACAATATTCTCCGCATCAACCAAAGACTTCAGCAGGGGCAATACAACAGTATAATTACCCCTTGGAACAAGGAAACTCGACAAGCAATACAACGCAAACAAAATCTTGAAATCTTCACCAAACTGACCAGCAATATCCACAGTTAAAATATTTCTCAAATCTTTGACAGTGCTCTTAACAGTAAGACCATACTCATTTTTGACCCGAGTATAAATCTCAGGCTGATCTTCACTACGCTTGTATGTAACAACTTTAAGACCCCCAATTGGTAACTTAAAGACGTCACAATAATCCTCTGCTGTTAATTGAATAAGCTCACCATTAGATATATCAAGCACTCTAAAAGCCCCATTGAATCTTTCAACCATCCACTTTGCAATAGCAAGATTAATATTCTTCACTTTCATCTCTAAAAGACCTCCAAATCCCATACTAATGACTGCATTCTTTTGATCAGAATTAAATGTCTTAACCATTTCAGTTATCCCCAATGCAACACTCTTTGAAACAAATGGCGGCCTATAAAAAAAATCAGTTATTACTTTATTAAACATAATTATAAACTATTACTTATATATAAAACTAATATCACATTATGAAACAATATATATTACTTATAAAATATTAAAAATATTACATTCATTACTAAACATGTAAGTCTTTACTTATTTTCACAGCACCTATTGCTTTTTGTAATCATACAAAATGTTACTTATAAAATATTAAAAATATTACATTCATTACTAAACATGTAAGTCTTTACTTATTTTCACAGCACCTATTGCTTTTGTAATCATACAAAATGTTACTTAATATCCTTACAAACATATTACTTTATTAAATAAAATTTAGTACTCTAAGAATTATCAACTATTACTTATATATAAAACTAATATTATATTATGAATCAGTATGTATTACTTATAAACATTTAAAGTATTACTTTACTAACCTGTCAGTTTTGACTTTCTTCAAATCACATTCCTCCATATCGACTACAAGAGCTCTTTTCAAACCTTTCTCCAATTTGACTTCATATTTTACTACACATGTTTCCTTTAAATCATTCTCCTTCCTCACACAAACAGCTTTTTTCTTCAAATCCTTGTCCTTCACAACCTTCTCCTTCTTCCCAGGCACTTTCTTCTCTTTCACATTTTTTGGTGAAGATCTAGTAATAACACCTTTATCCTTCAAAACCTTCTGCATCTTCCCAACAACTTTTTCATCCTTTACATCTTTTGGAGAAGATCTGGTAACAATAGTTCTAGGAGTATGCTTTTCCTTCAACATATCCTTTTCCTTCGCATTCTTTTTCACATCCACATTTGCTTCACTAGAAACTTTTGATGAAGATCTAGTAACAACACTCCTTGTTGTATTCTCTTCGTTCATCATGTCCTTGTTGGGTTTCCTAGTAACATGCGCAGCGGAATTTAGCAATTAAAATTTTAAGAAACCCAAAGCCATGGATCCGTTCATATGATTAAATCAAATACAACAAGATGAATAGAGGAATAACTAACCCTTGATGACTATGAATTTTCTCTTGGTCTTTGGTGGAGAAACTTGAAGACTTGATCACGATCACAAAGCTTGAACACGAACTTTGAAGATGATGATTTTCACCCTCTAGCGGTATCCACACTTCGAACGAATATCAAAGGATCTTTGATCTTGGTTGCTAGACCAATATTATGAAACACACTTTCACAATATAATAAAAGAACTATATTGAATTTATTTGTGAATTATTTTGTTCCTCAATCAAGGATATCTTAGAACAAAATAATATCTCTCTCAAACTCTTTGAGACTCACAAAATCACTTGTACATATGGTCTGGCCGAATTGGGGTTTTTATACACAATTAAGACCTATTCCAAATAGGAATCTTGTGCCAAAAACCTTCCCAAATCGAATTAGGAATTTTCCTGTCGGCAGCACCAGGCGCCCGCCTGTAAAGGGCCAGGCGCCCGCCTGAATGACCAGAAGGTCCCTGTCTTTCTGGAATTACTTCAGGCGCCCGCCTGGTCTGAACCAAGCGCCCGCTCGGTAGACCAAACAGCCCAGAATGTTTCCAAAATTCCTCCAAGGTCCTTTGACTCTAAATTCCAATATATTCCTCTTATTAAAGATTCGTTCTATTGTGTGTGACCCTCTAGGATTATACTAAGTTGGCAATGGGCTCAAACATGATCCCATAAGATATGATTAGGTTCTAGCAAACCGTCATACCTACCCAAATAGTATAACTAGATACAAGTTCGCATTCCTTTAGAATATGTCACAATCCCTTTGTCCACGATGTCATTGAACACAAGTCATGGTCAAACAGTCAACTTGTTTTGTTCAATACTTTCTCGATTCCGAATATGTTGATAATCCAAATGACATTGATCCAATCAATTCATTTGAGTCCGGCCGAACATTTCATCAACATCATTCCTACGAGAGGCCCAAGCTTGACATCTCTCCGTGGAGGGACAAATCCATTTAGCTTATTATTCTTCCCAACGGGAATCCGATTATGCCAATCATACCCTTTATAACTACCGTGTTAAGGTAGCGTTTGAATATGTCAAACACAATGTTCATCAAGTGGAAGACTATAATAACTTCATGTCTAAGGATTCAAATGACATAACTAATATGAGATATATGTTCGACATAGACCATGACATAAATCTCATACAGCGGGTCATGTCCAGTACCTTGTTCCAAACAAGTACCCATAAATCTAACATGATCATCTCATGATCATTTAGCCTTTATACTAGTGCTTAATAAGTACTAGGGACGGGGATTATTATAAGTAAGCATGAACAACAATAATAATCAAAACATCTCTTTATTGATATGAAATAAATGATAACAATTACAACGTTTATTAAACGTGCCTAGGGCACCACTACCAACAATCTCCCACTTGCCCTAGGCCCAATCTCCCATGTATCTAATACCCATGGACCTAACATGACCATCATGTTTAGCTTGTGGAAGTCCCTTTGTTAGCGGGTCCGCAACATTGTCATCAGTAGGTACTCTGCATATATTTACGTCTCCCCTATCAACGATCTCTCGAATGATATGAAAACGCCTAAGTATGTGTTTGGATTTCTGATGTGCTCTTGGTTCCTTTGCTTGAGCAATAGCACCATTATTATCACAATAAAGGTCTATTGGATTAGCAATACTAGGAACCACTTCAAGTTCAGTTATGAACTTCTTAATCCAAACAGCTTCCTTTGCAGCATCCGATGCAGCAATATACTCAGCTTCTGTTGTAGAATCAGCGGTTGTACTTTGCTTGGAACTCTTCCAGCTTACAGCTCCACCATTTAACATAAACACAAAACCCGATTGCGATCGGCTATCATCTTTGTCAGTTTGGAAGCTTGCATCCGTGTAGGCATTTACAACGAGATCATCTTCCATTCCTCCATAGACCAAAAACGAGTCTTTAGTTCTTCTCAAGTACTTTAGAATCGCTTTTACAGCTATCCAGTGATTTTCGCCAGGGTCGGATTGGTATCTACTTGTCATGCTCAAAGCATAAGATACATCCGGCCTAGTACAAATCATGGCATACATGATGGACCCAATTGCCGAAGCATATGGAACATCATTCATTTTCTCACGCTCATCATTTGTCTTAGGACATTGAGTCTTGCTTAGAGAAACTCCATGTAACACTGGCAAGGTGCCTCTCTTAGAATTTTCCATACGGAATCTTCTAATGACCTTGTCAATGTATGTACTTTGGCTTAAACCAAGTAGCCTTCTTGATCTATCTCTATAGATCTTAATGCCAAGTATATATGCGGCTTCACCCATATCTTTCATTGCGAAGCACTTTCCTAACCAAGTCTTCACAGACTGAAGTGTAGGAATGTCGTTTCCAATGAGCAATATGTCATCCACATATAAAATAAGGAATAGCACTATGCTCCCACTAATCTTCTTGTATACACAAGGCTCATCTTCGTTCTTGATGAAACCAAACTCTTTGACCGATTCATCAAAACGGAGATTCCAACTCCTTGAAGCTTGCTTCAATCCATAGATGGATCTTTGCAATTTGCATACCTTAGAATCTTGTTCAAAACCTTCTGGTTGTGTCATATACACATCCTCTTGGAGTTTTCCATTCAGGAAAGCGGTTTTGACGTCCATCTGCCATATTTCATAGTCATGATATGCGGCAATGGCAAGCAAAATTCTTATAGACTTGATCATTGCTACGGGTGAAAAGGTCTCATCATAGTCAATACCATGAACTTGCCTATACCCCTTCGCTACAAGCCTAGCTTTGTAAGTATGCACCTTCCCATCCATGTCAGTCTTCTTCTTGAAGACCCATTTGCATCCTATGGTTTTTTACACCTTCGGGTGCATCAATCAAATTCCAAACTTGATTGTCTTGCATGGATTGCAATTCGGATTCCATGGCTCCAAGCCAGTTGTCCGAATCAGGAGAAGACATCGCCTCTTGGTAGGTTGACGGTTCATCATTCTCAATGATTTCTACCTCATTACTATCCGTTACGAGAAATCCATATCTCTCGGGCTCGGATCGTGACCTACTAGATCTGCGAGATGCTTGTGTATTTTGAACAGGTTCCACAACTCCTTGTGGTTCTTGTTCTTGTTCCACTATTGGTTCAATGTTATTTTCTGGGTCTCGAATTTCTTCAAGATTTATTTTACTCCCACTGATTTCTTTGGAGAGAAACTCTTTCTCTAGAAAGACACCAGTTCGGGCAACAAACACTTTGTTGTCCTCTCGGTTGTAAAAGTAATATCCTTTAGTTTCCTTAGGATATCCCACGAAAATACATTTATCAGATTTGTGTGCTAGTTTGTCAGAGATGAGTCTCTTGACATAAACTTCGCAACCCCAAATCCTCATGAAAGATAAACTAGGTTTCTTTCCACTCCACATCTCATATGGAGTCTTTGGAACCGATTTAGTTGGAACTTGATTTAGTGTGAAAGCAGCGGTTTCTAGGGCGTAACCCCAAAAGGATATTGGAAGATCAACTTGACTCATCATTGATCGAACCATGTCTAACAAAGTCCGATTCCTCCTCTCGGACACACCATTCCATTGTGGTGTTCCAGGTGGAGTCAATTGTGAAACTATTCCACAATTCTTTAGATGATCATCAAATTCTTGACTTAAGTATTCTCACCTCGATCTGATCGAAGTGCCTTAATGCTTTTGCCAAGTTGTTTTTCTACTTCATTTTGAAATATTCTAAATATCTCAAATGCTTCACTTTTATGTTTCATTAGGTAAACATACCCAAATCTACTATAATCATCAGTGAAGGTTATGAAGTATTGAAATCCTCCCCTAGCATTGCTACTTAATGGTCCGCATACATCGGAATGTATCAACCCCAATAAGTCGCTTGCCCTTTCACCCAACTTGGTAAAAGGTGTCTTAGTCATTTTTCCAAGAAGACACGACTCACAAGTATCATATGACTCTAAGTCACATGAACCCAAAAGTCCGTCCCCATGGAGTTTTGAGATACGCTTCTCATTAATATGACCAAGACGGCAATGCCACATATAAGTATGATTTACATCATTAGGTTTAGATTTCTTATTTACATGATAGACATTATTTTCATTCTTGACATCCAAGACATAAAGGCCATTAATGAATTAGCAATACCATAAAGCACATCATTTAAATAAATAGAAAATTTCTTATTCTCAATAAGAAACTTAAAACCTTCATTATCCAAACAAGAAATTGAAATAATATTTCTGCTTAAATCCGGAACATAATAACAATTGTTCAAAACAAGAATTAATCCGGAAGGTAAAGTGACTTCATAAGTCCCTACGGCTAATGCAGCAACTCTTGCTCCATTTCCCACGCGTAGATCTACTTCACCTTCTTTAAGCAGTCTCCTATTCTTTAGTCCCTGCACATTTAGACAAATGTGAGAACCACATCCGGTATCCAATACCCAAGAATCAGTGGTAGAAAGGAGAATATCTATCATATAGATACCTGAAGTCGACGCAGCCTTGCTGCTCTTCTTCTTCTTTTGCTCTTCCAAGAAAGCCTTGCAATTACGTTTCCAATGACCAATTTCTTGACAATGGAAACAGATTGCATCCTTTTGTGAATCAGGTTTTGCCTCAGAAGCCTTGGCAACCTTTGCCTTGCTTATCTTGGGTTTGACAACTTTTGCCTTACCCTTTCCTTTGGCACTAGCCTTCTTCCCATCATGAACCAAGAGCACAGGAGAACCTTTCTCCACAATTTTCATCTCTGCAGTTTTGAGCATCCCATGCAACTCAGAGAGATTCTTATCCATTCCATGCATGTTATAATTCATCACAAACTGATTATAACTTTTAGGCAATGAATTAAGAATGAGATCCGTGGCTAGCTCCAATGGGATTGGATAGCCAAGTTTCTCAAGGTGCTCTACATAACCTTTCATTTTAAGAAAGTGAGGACTCACTTGTTGCCCTTCATTCATTTTGCTAGTAGTAAATGCAACAATGGTCTTGTACCTCTCTTGCCTAGCTTGCTCTTGAAACATGGTTCTCAACTCCACGCCTATCTCATAGGCTTCCAAATGTTCCAAACTTTGTTGGAGTTTTGAACACATAGCAGCAAGCATGAGACAACTTACATCTCTAGAATCATTACGATGTTTCTTGTAATTGTCTCTTTCTACCCTAGGGGCAGTAGGCGGTGGTTCAGCAGGGAGAGGCCCATCGAGAATGTACAACTTATCTTCTTGCCTAAGAACAATTCTTATGCTTCGGATCCAATCCATAAAGTTTGTACCATTCTCTTCGAGCTTATCCTTCTCAAGGATCGATCGCAACGACATTGATTGAGTGTTATTAGTCATTATTTACAAATATGCAAAATTTCCAAAATTTAATAAGTACCGATTTTCATTAAAGAGATAAATAATGTATTTTTAAACAAAATACTCCCACTAAATTATATAACCTTCTTATACATCCAATGTATAATATAATTTAATTGGGTTAAGATCCAACTTTAATTTAATTTCAAGTCCGCTAAGGCGGATTACACAAAATCAAATTAATTAGGTAGACAACTCTTGTCAATCATATCTCATATGACTCTTAATTCCTTTTATGAGATTCTTTTAGAAATCCAATTTCAAAAGCATGTTAAACCTCATCTTTGCCTAGGCCCAAAACTGTTTTGACGCCCAATTAAGTCTAACCATTTTAAACGCATAGTTAATGTGTCCCGCTAGGGCGTGCCCACATTATCTATCTTGCTCAAACATAAATAAATTTAATGCACCTCGCTAGGGCGAATCTACATTAAATCACTCATGTACTAACAAGTGTTTTAATCATGGCATGGCAATAAAAGACTTAAAACTTTCTTTGAAGGTTCATCACATATAGCATATAACACATTTATGAGCACATATATAAACATGTTACACATCAAGTTTAGCCACTAAATTAATCCCATTAATTTAAGCATAATATTTATGTGTCATTAGTTTCTCTATAATTATGAGGATGAGACTATTTCAACTTTGGTTATTATCTCCAAATCAAGACAACAAGAAGTGCGGTCGAACTAAGCCATTTGGCAACCACAATCCCGCACTAATTCAAGAAACCAAGAAAGTAGTCCATGTGGCCGAAACTAAGCAATAGATGGTCTCGATGAACGTAGGCCAATTGCATTCACAATTCCACATGGATCTCCAATCATTGAATCAAGAACTTTGTTTCTCAATTTTAGCAATTATGAACTCTTCATAATTCTAACTTCGTTTTGTCTTTGAAACTTTGATTGCGATCAATTTTGGGAAACACAATCTCGATGAACGCAGATTAGCCATCCAAAACTTGAACCAATCTAGGAATCACAAGACTAAAACAAATAGGAAAATCAAACCCCAAAATCCACACACAAACCAACTACCCAAAACCCATTCCAGATCAGCAAGTCTGAAGTGGTCTTGTTACTGGTTTTGTCGGATTTATCGAAAAATTCCAGAATCAGATTTTGAACAAAATCAGAACATTCTGGCCTAGCAAGCGCGCGCCTGGTCCAGCACAGGCGGGCGCCTGAAGCGAGCGCGCGCCTGGTCCAGCGCGGGCGGGCGCCTGAATGGTCAGAATGGTATGGAATTTTCAAGTTCGAAAATTTTGTCTCAAAATTATTTTTCCCCGATTATTAAAACTTTGATCCAATCAAAAATCAATAATCGAAATAATTCAGAATCCACCATAATTTTTTTTTATTGCGATTGAATCGTGCGATTAAGGTTCGAAAAACAATAAACCACATAAAATCACAAAAACACATAAACATCATATAATCCAATATTCATATCATGCTTGGCACATAAACAATTTATATACACAACATGATCCAAGTATTGAATTAATCAACATGAACGGGGCTCTGATACCACTGTTGGGTTTCCTAGTAACATGCGCAGCGGAATTTAGCAATTAAAATTTTAAGAAACCCAAAGCCATGGATCCGTTCATATGATTAAATCAAATACAACAAGATGAATAGAGGAATAACTAACCCTTGATGACTATGAATTTTCTCTTGGTCTTTGGTGGAGAAACTTGAAGACTTGATCACGATCACAAAGCTTGAACACGAACTTTGAAGATGATGATTTTCACCCTCTAGCGGTATCCACACTTCGAACGAATATCAAAGGATCTTTGATCTTGGTTGCTAGACCAATATTATGAAACACACTTTCACAATATAATAAAAGAACTATATTGAATTTATTTGTGAATTATTTTGTTCCTCAATCAAGGATATCTTAGAACAAAATAATATCTCTCTCAAACTCTTTGAGACTCACAAAATCACTTGTACATATGGTCTGGCCGAATTGGGGTTTTTATACACAATTAAGACCTATTCCAAATAGGAATCTTGTGCCAAAAAACCTTCCCAAATCGAATTAGGAATTTTCCTGTCGGCAGCACCAGGCGCCCGCCTGTAAAGGGCCAGGCGCCCGCCTGAATGACCAGAAGGTCCCTGTCTTTCTGGAATTACTTCAGGCGCCCGCCTGGTCTGAACCAAGCGCCCGCTCGGTAGACCAAACAGCCCAGAATGTTTCCAAAATTCCTCCAAGGTCCTTTGACTCTAAATTCCAATATATTCCTCTTATTAAAGATTCGTTCTATTGTGTGTGACCCCTAGGATTATACTAAGTTGGCAATGGGCTCAAACATGATCCCATAAGATATGATTAGGTTCTAGCAAACCGTCATACCTACCCAAATAGTATAACTAGATACAAGTTCGCATTCCTTTAGAATATGTCACAATCCCTTTGTCCACGATGTCATTGAACACAAGTCATGGTCAAACAGTCAACTTGTTTTGTTCAATACTTTCTCGATTCCGAATATGTTGATAATCCAAATGACATTGATCCAATCAATTCATTTGAGTCCGGCCGAACATTTCATCAACATCATTCCTATGAGAGGCCCAAGCTTGACATCTCTCCGTGGAGGGACAAATCCATTAGCTTATTATTCTTCCCAACGGGAATCCGATTATGCCAATCATACCCTTTATAACTACCGTGTTAAGGTAGCGTTTGAATATGTCAAACACAATGTTCATCAAGTGGAAGACTATAATAACTTCATGTCTAAGGATTCAAATGACATAACTAATATGAGATATATGTTCGACATAGACCATGACATAAATCTCATACAGCGGGTCATGTCCAGTACCTTGTTCCAAACAAGTACCCATAATCTAACATGATCATCTCATGATCATTTAGCTTTTACTAGTGCTTAATAAGTACTAGGGACGGGGATTATTATAAGTAAGCATGAACAACAATAATAATCAAAACATCTCTTTATTGATATGAAATAAATGATAACAATTACAACGTTTATTAAACGTGCCTAGGGCACCACTACCAACAGTCCTTTACAACATCACCACTCTCCTTGAAACATTATCCATCGATCGAATTACAAAGTCTCTCTTTACAAGTCTACGTCTTTGCTGATTTCTTGATACGTACAACCTTACCATCTTTTTTTACCAATGAAAAAACAAGACCACCACCACTATGTTCAACTGCACTATTTACACAATCAACTGTGCATTATCTTTTTGTTTATCAACAGAGGCTTCACTCTGTTTAACATCCCCTTCAACTGTGCATTCATCTTTTTGTTTATCAACAGAGGCTTCACTCTGTTTAACATCACCTTCACTGTGCATTCATCTTTTTGTTTATCAAACAAAGGCTTCACTCTGTTTTAACATCACCTTCAACATGACTTCATCCACATCTATTCCTTGATCAATATGAACAATACTTCAGCAACCACTTGAGGAACAGGCTCATAAACACCAAAGCTCTTTCCATCGATGTATCTTTAACATCATCAAAATCAATACATATCTTTAGAACTATAATCAACTAAACCTCTTTCTATTGGAGTAACTGTCAATAATAGAAATATAATCAGAATAAAAAGTAAGTAAACATAATTTACTACATAAGGCTTAATTAAAACATACATGGTTGTTCACGCGTTGATTGTTCAGAATCTGAGCTAATATCTTGAATAGTAGGGCTTGAGCGTTTCATGTTCTTTCTACAAAGAAAGCGACGAAATCCTTGACGAAAATCCTCTGCCCTTTTCTAAACTGTTTATCATTACGCTTAATTCTATTTTGATTAAAAAAAAAACACAAAACAATTTTAGTAGTTAAAACATTACATTAACAAAATATAACTATTACATAATGTTTATCAACACTATTACATTTTCTTATTCATACTATTACAACATCATATAAAACAACTATAAACCAAAAAGTAATACTACAGGACAAAATCAGATACCAACACATATTAATATATACCAACTATTACTTTCAAATAAAGCCGTCAATTCGGGACCGTCCCGTCGGGACGTCCCGTCCCGTCGGGACGTCCCGTCCCGCTATATATATGGGACGGGACGGGACAGCATTTTCTTGTCCCGAAAAAATGCGGGACTATTCGGGACGTCCTGTTTGGGACGGGACAAAATGCGGGACGGGACGGGATGGGACGGGACGTCCCGATTTTTTTTGGGCCATCTTGATTTGGGCCAAGGCCCATCTGGATTCAGGCCCACCACGCTTTAAACCCTACGCGTCTCATTATCGCATACCAGTTACCACTACCAGATCGCAATCGCAATCCCAAATTCCCAAATGCAACATTAACCCTAGGCCGGCGACGATTAACCCTTGCCGACGATTAGGCGTAGGCACGGCGACGGCGACGAGTCGACGACTCGGTACTCACACCGCCCCGCACTCCGCATCCGCATCCGCATCCGCAATAACCGATCGTTCCTCTCCTGAGTGTGACAAGTTTGCAAAGTACTACCGTTCTCTTTGCCCGGGTGAATGGGTATGTGTTTTTCGTGTGGTTTTGTCTTGTTAGTGGTTTGAACTGTTCAGATTTAGCTTTGTAGCAACTGTGTAAATTATAAATCAAAGCTATGGAATTTTGATCTTGAAGCTTTTGCCCATAATTAATTTTCAATTTCTTCACATGTGTCACAACTCCATTACCGCCGCTACAAAGAATTCCTTTTTGTTTTGTAGTAACCTCTTACGAATACAATATGCTAAGAATTTTGTTTTGCAGTAACCACTTTATCTTGAATCCATTGATCGGGTGATCGCGTGAACCTATCCCGTGTTGGTCCCGTATTGTCCCGCGTCCCGAGGTGATTTGGGATGGGACGGGGAATTTCCGTCCCGCGTAAAATTAGGCCCGTCCCGTCCCGTCCCGTCCCGTATAGATAGCGGGACACCATAGTTTTTGTCCCGTCCCGTCCCGTTATCCCGAATTGATGGCTCTACTTTCAAATAGTATCAATATTATATTTACATATTATATCTATTACTAAACAAAACAACAAAACAACAAAAAAATAGAACAACCGCAACAACAACAAAAATACAAAATAAAACACATGCGCTACAACAAATTTACATAAAAACACCATATAATTGAAAAACCACAAAGTACAACCAAATAAACATATATAACCCTAGAAATGAACAATGTTGCAAAAATCCAGCAAAATCGAAACAAAAAAAACAAAAAAAAAAATCAAACAAACAACAAAACACAGCATAAAATGCAAGAGTCGCACTTAAAATCAAACAAAAATGCTGTAAAATCGAACTGAAAAATGAAAAAAATTGGAAAATATCTTACTAATCCTCGACAAAAAACCTAATCGAAAGATTAAAAAGCTAAATGCAGACGAAAAATCGACTTCGCGAAGTAGATAGCGAACAATGGAAGAACGTTTGTTGAAGCAGAGAAACTGAAAGTGAGCAGTGAGAGAGAGAAGAAGGTCGGTGAAATTGACAATCCGCGAAACACCTTTTACTATGTGTTTTGTGTGAGTTTTCAGAGTGAGTTTATTTTATAGTTCGGGTTATGGATGCGGGTTACGGGTCTAAATGACCGTCTCATGGATGAGACGGGTTCTCATGTTCTCACATGAGTTTTTGTCTTGCTGTTTTGGAAAAATCATCAAGTTATTCTCCCCTCTGTTTCAAAATACATGTCTTTTTAAAGTTTTCAACACATATTAAGAAATGCAATTAATACATATAAAAGGACTTGTCTACACTTAAAAGAATCCAATTACTTATGCAATATTGCTTAAACAAGAAATATGTTGCAATTAATGAATGAGGGTACTTTTGGTAAACAAGAGCAAAAATGTCTTGAAATTAGTAAAACGTCAAGTATTTTGAAACAAAATTTAACTCCTAAAACATCATGTATTTTTAAAACGGGGGAGTACTCTTCTGCTTCGAAATTATATTCTCATTTGCTATATATATATATATATATATATATATATATATATAATAAATATCGTGAGAACCGTGAGAACCAATCATAACATTAGATTAGAAAAAAATCAAGGGTCCATATGTTAGATACAATTGATACACTTAGATACATTACAAAAAATTCGATTACACTTGGTTACAATAGGTTAATAAGTATTGTATCTAAGTGTTGCACTTGGATACACTATGTTAAACTAATGTATCCAATTGTTTTTCGAAAATTAACTAATGTATCCAAGTGTATCCAATGTATCTAACATCTGGACCCTTGATTTTTTTCTAATCTAATGGTTATGATTGGTTCTCACGGTTCTCATATAAAATGGTTCTCACAGGAGCGTGACCCTATATATATTGAAGAAAAGGGATCAATTATGTTATGATTATTATTTTTGGAGTTATTGGCCAGAAATTATTGGTCATTGTTTATCTTAATTAAAATTTATGTTTTAAAAAATATTTTAATATTTTTAACGTATATAGTCTGGAAACTCAGCACATGCCAGTACTCTTACCTTGATATTCACATATCAGTAAAGGTGATATTCTGAATAGAATATTGGTTCGCAGAGCTAACAAAGGCACGTATGTCAATATTTTTTTAAATCAATTATTCTCATAAATGTTTGTTTAATGTTTAATTATTGTTCAATATTTTCATTATAAGGGCTATATGACTATTTTTTGAAGGATTTTAGGATTAAGTAATTAACGAAGGGATAGTTTCTTTTTACTATAATTGCGTCTCAGAATTCATCAATTAATACAATTGAACTTTTCAACTTGAACCTTGCAAACCAAAGAACTTTAGCCAAACTAACCGAGAATTTAGATTATATCAAACACTTAATAACCAAATCTTAGTAGAGTTAAGAGAAATTCATAAACAATACCTACTAAACAAGATTTCCAACAGCTTAGCTATTTACTAGAAAGCTCAAAACCTCGACAGATCTTAGAAGCCAAAGAACTATTACATAAGGTAGAAAACAAGTATTAATCTAGAAAACGTTATTACCACAGTAAAAGGAATAGTTGAAAGCTAAATCTGGAACAGTCAAGAGATATTTACAGGCACTAACAGACGCCAAAAAATAAAGCCGAAGAAAATAAAGAAGTAGTTACTGTTTTACTACATACACAGGAACAAGTAGAGCTGATAAAACATACCCTATTATATTTAATTTTATCATAAGTTTATTGTTACAAAATTATTGACAAATTAATAAAATATTAGACAGTATAAATAAACCACAACCGAGTACTCCGACTCTAGACAACGACTTAGATAAAATAATTAGTGGAATTAATAAACTAAGTCTAGGAGAAGAAGTTAAAATTAAAGAAAACCTACACCATACTCACATTGGGTACCAAGAAGATGAGTAATCAGCAAAATAATAGTTTTCTTGGGAGAAGTCGAACATTACAAGAAGCTAGAAATTCAACTAGTATATACAAGATGAAATCACATCGGAAGGCTTCCTTAATAGAATTATTAGAAAAGGATCAGGTTCTACTAGTAACCAACAAACAGTGCAATTAGAAGAAGAAATAAATCTAGATAGAAATATAGATTTATATAACCAACATCAATTAGATATATTAAATCCCAGGATATTATATCAAACAGGAATTTTAAATCTTAATACAGTTTTAATACGTAGCAGTAGAGAAGAAAGCCTTAGGGTAGTAGACAGAACTATCACAATAGATTTATTCTCACCAGAAACAATAAAAAAATTTAAACCATCTGGAAAACATTTCGCACACATAGGTTTTTAGTAGTAATTGGTATTAAAGCATTAGGAAGAAAAAATTTAGGAACAAAATTGTTAGCTTTATTATTAGATAAGTCTTGGAAACAGTTAAAAAAGGCTATTATTTCAGGAATGGAAATAGATTTAAGTCAAAATAAGCTTTATTTTATTGTACACCAGAATATTAAAGGACATTAAGATTTACAAATATTAAAAATCGCTTTACAAAACTAAAGGATACGAAAATTACGAAGGAAATAATATGTAATAAGTATTGGAACACTAGGAAAAGCTAGCAACATGAGTGGTATGAAATACAAAGTAAACATAGAAGGAATTGTGAATACAATAGCGTCGAAATCTATACAAATGATAGATCCAATTAAAATAGACCCAGAAGAATTAGCAACTAGAATGGTCTTTAGATGATTTAAAAGAACAAGATATGAAATATTAGTTCCACGACAAACTTATATATATGAAGAATAAATGGAGCACAAAGTTTAAGATTTATAAACTTTAAAAAGAATCTTTTAATAAAGATGAGGATGATACTGAAACAGAATGTAATTTTATGAATATAGAGTACGATAAAGAACCTATATATGATACAGATAGCGAAGAAAAAGAAATTATTATCGGATTCGATGAATTCGAAGAAGAGGAAAATGATTTCAGTATTATAGACTATTTAGAAGAAGAACCTGTAACAGGGTTTAAGATAGAAGAAACTAGTAAAACATTTGATGAAATAATAAACAAAAGTTTACTGAGTTAAACATTCAAGAAGAAGTAGACGATATGATAATAGAATGTATTACAGAATTAGGATTAACATATGAAGATAGCTATAATAAGTTACAAGGAATATATAATTTACCCTTAGTAGAAGATATACAACAAGGTAAAACAATGATCGCCGATTTCTATAAACAAGAAAAGGCTTTTATTGGATCAAGACATGGCCTATGCTAGAAAAAGAGCTAAAATGGAATGGACAGAACCAGGAACAAATACAGAAGAGGTAATAGAAGAGAAACATGGACCCCTCCGTCACAACAATATACAGGAGATCTAAATATATTGTCAAGGCAATAGATTACCAATAAGAAATCTTTACAGTGGAAGTATGTTATTATTAGAAAAAACAAAACCACAACTATGGGGAGATGGGATATTAGTATGGGAACAAACCATAGTAAGATTATGGGAAACAAACAAACGAGACAGTATGGACATGTTTTCCTATTTGGAAACCACATTAGGCCAATAGCCTTAGGTATATGGCAAAGTAAAAAGCCCAGACCCAGATGAAATAACAGACTTAAAGCTATAGGCGACAACCCATATAACTTCACCAGCCAAATCAGAACATTAATATTAGGAGTAGACCAGCTAAGAATACTACTCTTATACAGGATACAGCTATTAGAAACTTAGAACAATTGAGTATAGCAGATATGAAATACATAAACGAATTCACATTAGATTTACTAGATTACTATCACAAAAGGTCAAGCTATGGATGATGACCTATGTGATAAATATTTCGTTAAATTACCAGGAGATTTAGGTAGAAATATCCATGAATCATGGAAACAACAGTTTAGCGATAAAATATTTAGGCATTGGACCTCGAATTACTTATACCTTTACTATACTAGAAGATAAATGTAAAGAAGTACCCTTATAGGAACAATTAAAAAAGAGTGCTTATGCATTTTGTAAACAGCTATATATACCCCACAAGCATATGGTCAATATAGTAAACCACAAGGAAATTCATAAGAAAAAGCACTACATATAGAAAATAATATAAACCTTATACAGGCAATAAATATATCAAAAAACCTCAAACTAGAAATGTGTAAATGTTTTATTTGCGGAGATGAAAGACATTTGGCAAATAAATGCCCAAATAAAAATAAAATGCAGAACGAAGTAACCTAGTAGAACAATTAGGTGATACAAAATAGAACCCCTAGACATGACAAATTCAGAAAATGAGTCAGTTTATAGCATCTATAGTGAAGATGATAGTCAACTCACTAAAGTCACATACACATATATGAATAAAGAAGAAGAATGTTAACATGAGTGGATAAATAGAAGAGGAAATAACTATATTAAATGCTTTAATTGTGGTTATTTTCCTAGTATTGAAAAAAGATCACAGTGTAATATATGTTTTAAAGAAAATCTGTTATTTATGCTTAAATACGTTATATAAACAAAACATGACTATAGACAACAAATCCTTAGAAAGTGTAAATTTAGAATTAATATAGAAAAGTAAATAAATGGAAATTTCGAATGAACTACACAACTTAAAAATATTTAAGATAGAGGAAAAATTGCGAACATAGAAAATGTAGTATATAAAAATAAACAGAAAATAGAAGAACCTTCAACAAATATAGATTTAACAAAATGTCACCGAACATACCTTAATACAAACTAAAAATGTAACAAATATGATTAATCTACATGTAGATTATGGCTAGATAATGAAAAATATCTAGACTTGACAGCCCTTTTAGACACAGGTGCAACAAAAAGTGTAATCTCACATAGCATGGTACCTAAACAGTTTAAAAAATAATTATCATATAAATTGGTTACAAGAACTATCGAAGATCGATAATGACAATTACACATTACATAGAACCAATTGGAATACAATTTATGGACTTTTCAGGCAATTATAGCTTCAAATATGATTTCCTCAAATTAATATTAGTCCTGAATATGTAAAGTCAAAAGACTTTATTTCTCGGATTAAATTTTATATTAAGCCTACAAGGTGCTATTACTATTACAAAAAATTACATTACACTAAGTAAACATATCTACAGTATACCCACTCTAAGATATAATCAAACATCAGAGTTGGCACAGAAGCGTGGTGGACTAGGTAACTTAGAATTTTTACGCCAAAACCATCCAAAAACATATTCGCATATAGAAAATGATACGCTAAGACTACTTACAACTATGCTGACACATGAATTAGAAAAGGGAATTGATGTAACAAAAAGTAGTAATCATCCTATTATTTTACACTTAGAAAAAATAGGATTAATAGGAGAAGATATCACAAATTCAAAGGTTACATATATATGTTAAATTTAAAATAAAAATCCGATATTACCATTAAGAACAGCTAATATAGAGTACAGCCCTCTAGATAAAGAAGAATTTAGAAGTCAAATCCCTGAAATGCTGAAACAAAACTTAATTAGAAAATCAGAAGCCCACATAGATCAGCAGCTTTTATAGTTCGAAATCATAGTGAAATCAAAAGAGGAAAAGCTAGGATTGTTTATAATTATAAAGACTTAATGATAATACGGAAGATGATGGGTATAATATACCTAACAAGACTTTTTGATAAACTTAATCCCAAGAAAAAAGATTTTTTCAAAATTTGATTTAAAATCAGGATATAACCAGCTTAAATTAGCAGAAAATTTAAACCTGGACAGCTTTTACATGTTCTGAAGGACAGTTCGAATGGAATGTTTAAGTTTCGGACTCAAAAATGCTCCGTCAATATTTCAAAGATTTATGGATAATATATTTTTAAAATATGATTTCTGTATGGTCTACATAGATGATATTCTAGTAGCTAGCGAAACAGTACAAGAACATGAAAATATATATTATCTATATATATATATATATATATATATATATACTCCCTACGTCCCGCTCGAATTATGATTTTTGGTCAAATTAATTATACTTTGACCAATAATTTATAAAAAATAATTATCCTATTGAAAATCTAAAAATAGTTATTGAGAGTATTATTATCCGTGATACAATTAATAATTTTTTATTTTTTATTAGCATCATTATTTTTCTTCAAAATATTGGTCAAACCATAATTAGGTTGACTGAAAATCCTAATTCGAGTGAGACGGAGGGAGTATATATATTATATATTTTTTATATCTACAATTAAAGCTTAAATGCACATAAATACAACAGGACTAATAAAGTATTCATATTTTAAAAAGTTTGAATAATCAAATATAAAAATCATTTTGGACGGAGGGAGTAAATTGCAAAAACACTATTACTAACCTAACATACTATACTACCAATTTGAATTATGATGGAGCTTTTAAACAATTATTATGTCATCAACTCACCTACCAATTTTGAATTATGAAGAGTAAATTGGCTTCATTTTCTTCATTACCTTAACACACCGCAGAAATTTAACAGAAGCATTAAAAACTTGACAATTAGCAAATTAATCGCTAGAGAGCCAACACCAATTAAGGAAATCCAATTCTATTATACAAAATTCTCCAAATAAGTAAGTAGAATTAGATTAAGGAACATCCAATTCTATTAATACAAAATTTTTCCAATAAGTAAACTAGGAACAGAGGACTGTTAAAATCAAATAAATAAGTCAAAGTGATTCACACACGAGATTATTAGTAGTAAAGATGAAGGCCGCCCATATTTTCCTCATCTATTAAGTGGATGTTGAGACAAGAAGAAGACCCAAATTGTGGTATGTGTTATTAGTAAAAACAAGAATGGGATAATATTAGCCCAAGAGATGAAGAGTTTCTGAAAATTCTTGGGGAACTCCTGTCGCGATAAGCGAGATGTATAAGGCCTTTGAGCCTCGCACTCGGAAATATGTTAAGATCGCATTGCAACACTTTTAACTCCAAATGTGGCCGCCCAGTATGAGGTAGCGGAGATGTTTGGTAGCCTAGTACCGTCAGCGTAGTGGCTTCTATCTTCATGTCTGCTTTAACCGCCGAACCAATCACTCATTCTGATTCGTCCGTCCCCAAACACTTTTTTTGCTGAATTTCCCTACCTATTGGCGGAGAGTGGACTGTTTTTTTGCTGTATGGTGGATCTTGAAAGTCCTGATGAAACAGTTAATGATGGTTGTGGACAATGTCCTCCAAATTACAACATGTCCACCCTATCTCCCTCTTTCTTTTTTTTCCTTTTTTTTGGTAGAATTCATAGTTGAACTCATGATTGACGATATCTTACAGAGCAGAGTGATGCAAGATTGGTCCATTTAGAGGATATGTCTGTTGTGACTGCAGTATTTTGAATGAATTTTGGAAGATACTATTTTCGATAAACATCTAAATTCGACCAGATTCTGTTGTAAGGGAAATATCATGCGTGCTGATGTGCTGATATACATATGCATGTTTCATGTTCTATTTTTAAGGCACAAATAAAGTTTTTCCGCTGTACACTTCATAGCAGTCAAGTAAGAAGTATGATTGTAGTTTGTTTGTTCTCACTCGTCTTGGCAACATTAGCAATCACCCTTTACATAGCTATAACCAAACGTTTGTCGTGTGTTGGGGGCGATGCTACTTATATAAACTTGAATCCAGAAAAATAATTGAAAAAAAATTACAGTGGGGATAATACTCCCTAGAGTTGAGCTTTCATAAGGCAATTGACGGGCTGTTTTCACCTTCTTTCTTTACCATGACAGACCATCTTTCCAGGCTTCAGATGAGGACCAGCCATGAAAGTAAAATCCTGCAAAACAATAATTTAGTGCATGAGCCATGTAAAAATAAGTACTCTTATGATCCAGATATATGCTGTCTAATCTGTTTGCTAAGGAAACACCTTGTCCAACTTTCCTCCTATCGCACTTTTAACCACTTTTATATGTTTAGCACTTTACATCATTGTACCATAAATACGCATTCATGATCACCACCCCCCCCCCTCCAACTTCATCCAAAAAAGTTATCAGGAGTTAACAAAATCCTACGTCCATGTTGCGAATTCGTCAACCCAGAGCTTTAATTGGTGATGCTGTCCCCCATTTTTTCAAGAAAGAATGCCGAATTGCGCCATGGGTCGCGACGATTTTGCATCCTTGTAGGATTGTTGCGTTAACTTTTGTTAACATTTGGTTAACGTTCATTTAAATTCTGTTTTTGTTTTTTTTTTGGATTGAGTCTGGGGTGGGGATAATGAATGTGTATCTTGAATAAAGTGGTTAAAACTACTTAAATCAAGATTAGTAAACCTGAAGCTTAAAAACAAAAGTGTGGTGGGTCCAAAGGCAACATGGTGCTATAAGAGCTCCTCCCACTATGCACGGGAAGGTAGGGCCCGCGAGGGATATTTCCATTTAAAATAAAAGAAAAAAACAGGAAAAGCTGACCTTTTGAAAAAGCGTGGCAAAATCATCATGCATTTAGATAATGCAAAAGCATAAAGTGGAGTAAAAGGAGAAAGGCTCTGTTTTTTTTTCCTTTACCTCCAACAAGAATTTTGGTTCCCATTCTGGACTTCCATCCCCTGCTCAAGCATATCCTAATATCACTCAAAACCAAATGCCAACATTGTA